>LPNX010805827.1:684993-704338 GCA_001517045.1 Pseudotsuga menziesii | reverse complement strand
ACACACACACACACACAAGAGAATAAAGCTAAAATTTCAAAGATTTTTAAAACTATAGTTGAATGGATCATCATTTCGTATTTGCAGATATGTGGTTCCAGCAGATTTTACCATCGGACAGTTTGTACATATGATACGCAAGAGAATAAATATGGGTGCAGAGAATAAAACGATAACATATTTTTCCCAGCAAACTCACATTGCATGCCCAAAATCAAGAACCACATGAAAATTGTCCTATAGGGCATTTTATTTTTTTATTTGTATAAGGGCATTTTAATTTTCTTTTTTCTCAAAATTCAATAATTTTAGAAATGTTATTTTTTCTTATTTGTTTTAAAAAGAGTAACTAACATTGATGGCATCATTTATAGAGAGGAGAAAAGCTGAGGCTAAAAGAATGCGTGACAAGTATCCAAATCGCATACCTGTAAGATCAATCCACTTGTTCATTATGTAAATAATTTACTTTTTGATAAGTTTATTTTTTTAATATTTGACCATTATTATATAATTTGGTTTGCAAAAGAAATTTTCATTAAATAGAAGATAAAAATAATAATTCATTTTGATTGTTATAACTATAGAATTAATTTTCTTATTGATTTTCTATTGAAATTTTGCAGATTATTGTTGAGAAGGTAAAGAAAAGTGACATTCCAGATATTGACAAGAATAAGTAAAGACTTATCTTCAAACTATCTCTACATAAAGATTTATGTCTCCATGTTCCATCCCTCACTATATTTTCTATGTCACCATTTAGATCCATTTAATTTAATCCCATACTTTACTCTTTGCATAGTTATTAACATAAGTATTCAAATGAATTGTTTTTTTTTCGAAGTCAACCATAATGAAAATATGTTTAGATTTCCCCCTCACCCTCTCCACCCTCTCAAGTGACAATAAGGCTATCTGTAAAGGAATATATATACACACACACACACACACACACACACACAAGAGAATAAAGCAAAAATTTCAAAGATTTTTAAAACTATAGTTGAATGGATCATCATTTTGTATTTGCAGATATGTGGTTCCAGCAGATTTTACCGTCGGACAGTTTGTACATATGATACGCAAGAGAATAAATATGGGTGCAGAGAAAGCAATATTTATTTTTGTGAACAATGTGCTTCCACCTACTGGTAAGTTGAATCTTATCTACTTTAATCTCGTGCCCAACTTTGGCATTTCTTTTTCAAAACTTTATTCTATGGCATGTTTGGGTTGAACTCCTTATTAAAAAAAACATTTTAATGTGATTACTATCTTTGTAGAGAAGCTCAATTTTTAATGTTGTATTCATTTATGTGCAGCCGCCGTGATGTGTACTGTGTATAAGGAGCACAAGGATGAAGATGGATTTCTTTATTTTTCCTACAGTGGAGAAAACACTTTTGGCCAAAACAATAAGGCTTATTTGCATCCTTGAGAAAATAATGTGATTTACTGCCATTAGAGCGAACTTCAATCTAAAGGGAACTTATGTGCATATATCTTTATAGAGCTTTTTATGGGAACAGTAACTTTGAAATTATTTCGAAATTGTTTCACCTATGGCATAGAATGGTGAAACATGCTTGATGTTAAAACTTTTGGTCTTTCTTGTATAAACATGAATATGCATATCTCAAGTGTATTTCAATTATGATGACATGGTGATAAAGTATTTATATTAAAATGGTTGGTCTTGAGATTTATTTGGTTGTTGTTTGTGGCATTTCATAGATCTCTAAAATGAATGGAAATCCAAATAGCTATAATTGCAATGTTATGTTCCAATCGTAGTCAATGTAATTCTTTATCCTTTCAATCAATTTAAGGATTTCGGTTTGAATTAAGGTGGTATTAAAATAACTTAGAGTTGTCCTCTTAAAAAATTTTAAGTTTTTTTTTAGAGTAGATATTTTGGTCAAAGTATTGATTTTTCATTGATTATAAGGGTTTCCCAATTAATTCCCAAAACTTTCTCTTCTTTCTTAGCTAGGCATTTTTATTATTGTATAGTATAATTAAGATTGTAAATGTCATTGTATTCTCAACAAATGTACTTTTCAATTAAATCTTGCACTTTTCTTCATAAGGTCTTGTTATTATTATTTATTATATTAAAAGTTTAAATGTGGGTGTACTATGGATATATGTACTTAGACTAAATAATCATGGATCTTTGACATTGTTCAACTTGTTTCCGTTCCACTGGTCATTTATAAATAAATTTAAAACATGAATTAAAAAGCAAAAAGTTATGTAAACATAAAACAAACCAAAAATATTATAATTAAATGGTTCTAGTTAACCATTTAAGTAAGCTTTAAATGAGCATAGTTAAATGGTTCTAGTTAACCATTTAAATGAGCTTAGTTGAATTGTTCAAGTGAACCATTTAAATAATCTTATTTAAATGGTTCTAATTAACCATTTAACTAAGCTCCTTTAGATATCAATCAAGATGCATTTAAGAATAACAATATAGATGGCCATGAAACCCAAAATGGAAGATATAAATGCATATGAGAGTAACAAGGTCATATTTACAGAGCAATATACAGCTTGTATAAATTACAGAGCTAGAGTTCCATATAATAACAATACAGAATAGAAGAAAACAAAATACTAATATAGGGCCAAAGGTAACCCCAGTTTTCTTAGTTATATCAATTATAGAGAACTATGCGATTTAGTAAGAGTAGTGGAACAAGAACAAATCAATCATTGAGAAACTTAATTGCAACTTTCAGAAACCTTGGAGATCCCACATGTCTTTTCCTAGCTGCATCCCATGAGATGTTGATATATTTGGATGTCAATTTTGGAGGGAAATTATCTTCTATTTTTTAATACAAATATAGGATGTTTGAGGGTGAGAGGAAATAGAAACCAAGTGAGATATTTATAAGTATTTGAAAAGAAGATATAGTGATCTTGTTTATTTACTCTAGATATGGTGTACAACCTCCCATGAAAAGTAAGTGTTTGCATGGGATTGTGCTATGCATTTCCAAGGGACTTATGAAAAGTGGAAAAAAGATTAGAAATCTATTGGAGATAAGTAGCAAGATATTTAAAAAGCTATTGTTTGTAAGAGAAATGAGTCCTTATCCTTTAATATGTACTATATCATTTTCCGTTCTAAACTTGAAGCCTCGCTAATGGGTAATCATGTTCTTTTCTTTCTTCTCCCTCCATTCAGTTATCCCTCTTTAACCCAAACCATCTTTGTTCCCATGTTCCTCGAAACCTCTTAGACTCTTCTTCTTGAAATGTTATAACTTTGAAGAATATTCTAAATGTATTGTATTGTTGTAATCTATTGGAGATGTTTTATTACTTCGTTGAGATGTTATTATTGTATTTGGTCATCATAGATTCATGAGGTAAAACATCTCTTGTATGTCGGGTCAATAGAACCCTCCAGAAAGTAATATTATATTGTTGTGTGTATTCCAAGGTAAGTCGGACTAGTAACTTTGTTGGGGACGACCTAGTTAGGGAAAAATTCAAGTGGAAGATAAAGTATAAATAGAAGTGATTTCCTCCTCATTTGGAGATACATGCTCACTAGTTAGGGAAAAATTCAAGTGGAAGATAAAGTATAAATAGAAGTGGTTTGCTCCTCATTTGGACATACATTCTCACTTGTGTAGTGTGCATAGGAGAGAGAGAGAGAGAGAGAGAGAGAGAGAGAGAGAGAGAGAGAGAGAGATGGCTAGCTGTTCATGGTTCGGTGGTCACTGCTTCAGAGTAACAGGCGCGGTGTAATTAAAGCACACCTTTCTCTACAATTGTTTTTGGAGTAAAAATCTTCTTTTGGACTAATTCTCACGACGAAATTGTTTTTCAAGTAAAACTCTCCTACAAGATTAATTCTCAGTGCGAAACTGTTTTTTGAGAAAAACTCTCCTCCTTGGTAATTCTGAGTGCGAATTTAATTGCGAGAGAAGGTAAGTAGATATCTTCCATTCCAATCGTAGATTTGACATATAAAATTTTACCAGTATTTTGACATTATAGTAAAAACACGCTGCCTTGTATTTCATGTCTTTGGATTTATTTTTGTTTAGTGCGGTTTCATCCACATGGATTCAGGTATTCTCATTAAAGAGAAGTTGCTCAAATTTTTTTTTTGGTTTAATTTGATCATAAAGTTGTAGTATTAGCTTTGATGATTTACAACATTTTTTTTAGTTCAACCTAAGTTTGAAGTTTGCTTGTACCGTCTTATGTAACAATGTTTATAATTCTCACTTTCATTTTTCTTAGGATTTAGATTTTATGGCTTAACATTATTTTAGTTTATGTAGTAACTTTTAGAAGACAAAAAAACAACTACCATTGTACACCATAGAACCACTGTGGTGGAAACCAATCGTTTTGTGTTTCTTAGTTTGTGAGTAACAAAGAAACAACGGTCATGGTCATTATGCACTAGAGACCACTCATTACGCACCAGAGAATCAGGATAGTGGAAACCAATCCTTTTCTGTTTCTTAGTTTGTGTAGTTTGTGAGTTAAAAAGAAACAATAACCACTATACACCACAGAACTAGGGTGGTGGAACCAATCTTTTTTTGTTTGCTGCTTTGTGAGTGACAAAGAAACAACTAGCATTATACAAGACATAACTAGGGTACTCGAGACCAATCTTTTTATGTTTGCTAGTTTTTGAGTGACAAATAAACAATGGCCACTATATAAAGGCTGGTGGTGGAAACCAGCCATGCTAGAAGATTTAACTAGTAACCTTTAGAGGACAAAGAAACAACTACCATTATACACCATAGAACCACTCTAGTGGAAACCAGTTCTTTTGTGTTTCTTAATTTGTGAGTAACAAAGAAACAACTATCATTATACAAGACATAGGGTAGTGGAGACCAATCTTTTTATGTTTGCTAGTTTGTGAGTAACAAATAAACAATGGCCACTATATAAAGGCTGGTGGTGGAAACCAGCCATGCTAGAAGATTTAACTAAATGTTGAAGTACATACATATATATTAAACAGATTTGTATGTTTGTATTTCAAAATTAAAATTATTTAAATGGTTTAAACATTGTATGTTTTTGTCATGCAAGTTTAAGTTTAGAAAAATTTTGAATGGTTTGTTTGTATATATTGTTATTTTTGTGAATTTTTATGTTTATTGTTTCTACAGGTGAAATTGGAAACCAGAGAAGTGGATTGACAAGGGAGATACTCTAATAATGGAAAATAGTAACTTCAAGAAAATGCAACCTTTAGGTATATTCTAGTTCATCTTTTCTTAGAGTCACATTCCTTAACAATGGGAAATCACCAATTCTAAAAATTTAGGAATATGTGTATTTTTAAATGAATTTAAGGATACCTATTTGAATGAATACTTCATTTTTTAAGATCAATTTTTTTTTTTTTTATTGGGAGTAGTTAGATACATTTAAACATGCTAGGAATTAAAAATGTTGGAACATGATAGTACAATAAGAAAATGATTTAACAAAAACTAAAAAAAAAAAATTAGTGTATTTAGCTTTGATCCATGATGGAGACCACGAAGGTCTGAGGAGAAAAATAATGATTTTAGGAAAAACATATTTCATTCCATTAAAAGTCAATAGAGATTTTTTCTCATATGCATATTAAAATGGCCTCCATTCCTTCAAAAAGATCCCAATATCATGAATCTATGCAAACCTACTAGAATTACCCCTCTTATATTCTTATTTTATTCTTGAGAAAGATGTTCTCACCTCACCCAAAAAGATAACATATATTTCCCAACAAACTCACATTGCATGCCCAAAATCAAGAACCACATGAAAATTGTTTTAATTTTTTATTTGTATAAGGGCATTTTAATTTTCTTTTTTCTCAAAATTCAATAATTTTAGAAATGTTATTTTTTCTTATTTGTTTTAAAAAGAGTAACTAACATTGATGGCATCATTTATAGAGAGGAGAAAAGCCGAGGTTAAACGAATGCGTGACAAGTATCCAAATCCCATACATGTAATATCGATCCACTTGTTCATTATGTAAATAATTTACTTTTTGATAAGTTGATTTTTTTAATATTTGACTATTATTATATAATTTGGTTTGCAAAAGAAATTTTCATTAAATAGAAGATAAAAATAATAATTCATTTTGATTGTTATAACTATAGAATTAATTTTCTTATTGATTTTCTATTGAAATTTTGCAGATTATTGTTGAGAAGGTAAAGAAAAGTGACATTCCAGATATTGACAAGAATAAGTAAAGACTTATCTTCAAACTATCTTGTTAAACTATTACATTGAGTTTTGAGGTCACAATTATTTATTTGACCACATAAAAAATATGCAAGATTATGGGTGGAAGTGATTAACTAATAACCTCTACATAAAGATTTATGTCTCCATGTTCGCTTCCTCACTATATTTTCTATGTCACCATTTACATCCATTTAATTTAATCCCATACTTTACTCTTTGCATAGTTATTAACATAAGTATTCAAATGAATTGTTTTTTTTCGAAGTCAACCCTAATGAAAATATGTTTAGATTCCCCCCTCAACCTCTCAGGCGACAATAAGGCTATCTGTAAAGGAATACACACACACACACACACACACAAGAGAATAAAGCGAACTTTTCAAATATTTTTAAAACTATAGTTGAATGGATCATCATTTTGTATTTGCAGATATGTGGTTCCAACAGATTCTACCATCGGACAGTTTGTACATATGATACGCAAGAGAATAAATATAGGTGTAGAGAAAGCAATATTTATTTTTGTGAACAATGTGCTTCCACGTACTGGTAAGTTGAATCTTATCTACTTTAATCTCGTGCCCAACTTTGGCATTTCTTTTTCAAAACTTTATTCTATGGCATGTTTGGGTTGAACTCCTTATTAAAAAAAACATTTTAATGTGATTACTATCTTTGTAGAGAAGCTCAATTGTTAATGATGTATTCATTTATGTGCAGCTGCCCTGATGTGTACTGTGTATAAGGAGCACAAGGATGAAGATGGATTTCTTTATTTTTCCTACAGTGGAGAAAACACTTTTGGCCAAAACAATAAGGCTTATTTGCATCCTTGAGAAAATAATGTGATTTACTGCCATTAGAGCGAACTTCAATCTAAAGGGAACTTATGTGCCTATATCTTTATAGAGTTTTTAATGGGAACAGTAACTTTGAAATTCTTTCGAAATTGTTTCAACTATGGCATAGAATGGTGAAACATGCTTGATGTGAAAACTTTTGGTCTTTGTTGTATAAACACGAATATGCATATCTCAAGTGTATTTCAATAATGATGACATGGTGATAAAGTATTTATATTAAAATGGTTGGTCTCAAGATTTATTTGGTTGTTGTTTGTGGCATTTCATAGATCTCTAAAATGAATGGAAATCCAAATAGCTATAATTGCAATGTTTTGTTCCAATTGCAGTCAATGTAATTCTTTATCCTTTCAATCAATTTAAGGATTTTGGTTTGAATTAAGGTGGTATTAAAATAATTTAGAGTTGTCCTCTTAAAAAAATTTAAGTTTTTTTTTAGAGTAGATATTTTGGTCAAGGTATTGATTTTTCATTGATTATAAGGGTTTCCCAATTAAGTCCTAAAACTTTCTCTTCTTTCTTAGTTGGGAATTTTTATTATTGTATAGTATAATTAAGATTGTAAATGCCATTGTATTCTGAAAAAATGTACTTTTCAATTGAATCTTGCACTTTTCTTCATAAGTTCTTGTTATTATTATTTATTATATTAAAAGTTTAAATGTGGATGTACTATGGATATATGTACTTTTAGACTAAATAATCATGGATCTTTGACATTGTTCAACTTGTTTCCATTCCACTGGTCATTTATAAATAAATTTAAAACATGAATTGAAAAGAAAAAAGTTATGTAAACATAAAACAAACCAAAAATATTATAATTAAATGGTTCTAGTTAACCATTTAAGTAAGCTTTAAATGAGCATAGTTAGATGGTTCTACTTAACCATTTAAATGAGCTTAGTAAAATTGTTCAAGTGAAGCATTTAAATAATCTTATTTAAATGGTTCTAATTAACCATTTAACTAAGCTCCTTTAGATATCAATCAAGATGCATTTAAGAATAACAATATAGATGGCCATGAAACCCAAAATGGAAGATATAAACGCATATGAGAGTAACAAGGTCATATTTACAGAGCAATATACAGCTTGTATAAATTATAGAGCCAGACTTCCATATAATAACAATACAGGATAGAAGAAAACAAAATACTAATATAGGGACAAAGGTAACCCCAGTTTTCTTAGTTATATCAATTATAGAGAACTATGCGATTTAGTAAGAGTAGTGGAACAAGAACAACTCAATCATTGAGAAACTTAATTGCAACTTTTAGAAACATTGGAGATCCCACATGTGTTTTCCTAGCTGCATCCCATGAGATGTTGATATCCTTAGATGACAATTTTGGAGGGAAATTATCTTTTATTTTATAATACAAATATAGGATGTTTGAGGGTGAGAGGAAATAGAAACCAAGTGAGATATTTATAGGTATTTGAAAACAAGATATAGTGATCTTGTTTAATTACTCTAGATCTGGTGTACAACCTCCCATGAAAAATAAGTGTTTGCATGGGATTGTGCTATGCATTTCCAAGGGACTTACAAAAAGTGGAAAAAAGATTAGAAATGTAGTGGAGATAAGTAGCAAGATATTTAAAACACTATTGTTCACAAGAGAAATGAGTCCTTATCCTTTAATATGTACTATATCATTTTCCGTTCTAAACTTGAAGCCTCACTAATGGGTAATCATGTTCTTTTCTTTCTTCTCCCTCCATTCAATTATCCCTCTATAACATGGCATAGTTGGGCATGTGGCATGGCACATATGATGACATGGAATAAGAATATCAAGTGAATGAGGATCAGGTTTGAAATATCAATATTGAATGGTTGGGCATCCCACAAGCCGAATGCGGAAGGAAATTTGCAGGGAGGCAACTTAGGAAAGTTAGTCAGGAATCCTGCATCCTACATCCCACATCGCGCAATATGGAGATCAGATGAGTAAGATCAATCCCACCATAAATAGATCAACGATGCGAAAAAGACGTTGTGGAAGTCCAAAAATCACAAAACACAATTCTGCATCCTGCATCCCCCAATACGCAAGATCAATGGTAAAGAATGACTCTGTAAAAGATCAACGATGTGAAAGAAATATTGCAGAAAGGAGATTACAGAAAGAATTTTGCAGAAAGTTGAAATCCTGCATCCCGCATCTTGCAATCTGGAGAGATCATACGGATGACGTTATTTTTGCTAAATCAAGATCGACGGTGCGAAACTGGTGCTATGGAAAGATGATTATGGAAAGGATAAAAAGGATGATTGACATCCCACATCATGCATCTCACAAATTGGAGATCAACCATCAGGAAAATGCCCGACGATGATCAACGGTCATAAATTGTTGTGAGGTAATTTTGATGTGGAAAGGGGATTTCAAGGAGGAAATATGTAAAATAGATGTACGGTCCAGATCGTACTTGAAAGTAGGATCAATGGCTCTGATTAAAACTGGTAAATATCATTGTAGAAAGAGTTTTCCATTGTGGAAATATCAGAGAACAATAAGCAGGGCTACGAAATTGAGATATGAGGCTAAGGGAGGAATGAAACGTCAACATTTGGTGAAGGAATGTGATGAATTGAAGAGGTAAGTGTTATTTGGGTGTGTTTGTAAACAAATATTCATGACCTAAATAAAAAAGACACAACAATGAAGAGTTGCATTGAAACGATGAAGGTACTAGGTATTTAAATGAATTTATGTGTTCTAAATGAAGTATCTCAGTTACGAAGTTTAACAAAGTCCATAGTGAATAGCTTACAGTTATTCCATAGTCTGAATAAAATTATATTAGGGTGGCAGGGAAGTGCTAGGGAAGACCACATGGCTGCAGGGGGGTTGAAGCCTCCTTCTAGTAATAGCTGCAGAACAGGGTGTCATAGCATCCTTGTCTGTTAAAAACAGGCAGAAAACCATAAGGGGTGTTGTAGCATCCTAGTTTGTAGCTGTAGGAAAAACCTAGGGTGTATCTTTCATCCTTTCTATTGCAGAAGATAAACAAATTTGTAAATTCAACTTATTAATGAGTATGAGTTGGTGGTTTTTTGTTTGACGTTTCCATGATAAAATACGTCATAATTGTTGATTATTTTTTGTCTTAGTTTAAAAAGGTCAATACTGATTCACCCCCCCTCCTCTCAGTATTGTGGGATAAAGCAATAATTGGTATCAGAGAAGGTTCCTTCGCAACAACTTAACCACTGGAAGGAAGATCCCATTCAAAGAACACAATGGATCAACAAGAAGGACTGTCCACTAACAAAACTCCACTATTTACCAGAGATAATTATGCATACTGGAGTGTTAGAATTAGATGTCATGTGATGTCCCTGGAGTGGAAGGTTCATGCAGCAACTGAAAAAGAGCTTAACATTGGAAACCTATACCCTACAGACACAGTTGAACTAGGATAATATAAAGGTAACACCAAAGCTCTAAACACAATATTAAGTGTCATAATGCAATTAGTATTACTAAAGTTGTGCAATGCACATCTACCAAACAAGCTTCGGATAAATTAAAACTAATCTATGGAGGAGAATCTAAAGTCAAAGAATCCAAACTTCAAACATATAGAAGTGAGTTTTAAATCCTTAACATGAAAGAAGAATAGAGCATTGGTGAATATCTTCTTCATGTAGATGAAGTTGTTAATGCGATCAGAAGGGTTGGACGAAAACTAAAAGAAAAGGTAGCAGTAAGTAAAGTACTAAGAAAATTACCAATGAGGTATAACCCAAAAGTATCCACCTTAGAAGAACGAGATGATATAGAGGGAGAAGTGGGCCTAAGATCTGAACTTGTTAGTGCTTCTTATGTCTTGCTTCCTCACTTTCAAATGTGATTATTTATGTGCTTACTTATGATGTCGTAATGTTGATTAATATGATATTATTATGGTTACTCAATGCTTTGTATTGTAGATACTATAATTATGTACTTCACTAATTTTCACATGTTTTACTATCGTATACATGATTCTAAATTAACTTTGTTAATGGATAAAGGGGTGGAGTGGTGGGACTAGTTTCCCATGTAACAACCTGAGAGGTAATAGTTTCTACTTGTCCTAGCGGGCTTACTTAGTTCTATTGAACTAATGCAATTCTTTCTTTTTATGTGCACGGTCACTTAGTGTTTGAAAATATTTTATTACAAGTTGAACGGGCAAGCCGTCCCTTTGAGTTACTAGATCACATATTTTTAGATTTGTCCTAGCGACATTATACTACTTACAATTGTGATTATTACAACATTATTATAGTTACAGGGTCCTAAAACAGTTATTATCTACGTGACACGGATTCATTACTTATGTGCCACTTATTTAGTATGGTGTAAATGTTTTAAGACATGTTCATGTCCTAACATATTTTTTTATTATATGTTTATTTTAAAGTTGGTAATACTTTTTATAAAAACTTTGGAAAAAAAATATATTCCATGGCGTATTTCATATTCCATGTTCTTAGGGCTTAAAGCCTAAGATATTTGATTCACATGGTCTTATCCTTAAGGGATAATGTATCCGATGCATGTAACAGTTTAAACCTTAAGTTGATTTGGGGTGGCAAGTTAACAATATAGTCCATAGACTATACGACTATGGGTTTGGTGTGCATCAATGGTGGCCAGGGTGGCGCTTTCAATGTTCCTTGCGAAGATAGGAAACCATGCTTAGGGATTGGCCCAGGTGTTAGTAGGGTCATTTCACAGCATCGTTGCTTGCTCTTTGCTCCGATTTAGTATGGAGGAAATGACTTCAATGGCTTAGCAAACATGTATCATCGTGGTTTGGTTTTGTAGCATCAGCTGATTGTTTTAACTTTTTTAACATATCATACTTCTCATCATGGCCATAATTCTGTACTTGCAGGTTATAGGGGTGTTGAGGGAAAATGTGGTCCGTCACTTGGGGAAAGGCTGTAAGAAAATCCATACCCTTACGGTAAGTCGGCTGCACAAGTATTCACTTGTGACCTCTTGGATTCGTGTTTATGACTGAGTTGTCATTCGTTGATGGTTGAGTTTGCTTGAGTCTGGTTCCAATGGATATGTTTGGGTTTTTGGGGTTCCAGTGTAAGTTAAAGGAACTCTATGTTTGGAATTCTACAGGATTTGGGCTTTTATTAGTTGGTGTTTTTCATTTCTCCTTCGAACCTAAATCATTTATATGTAAACGAATTTATTAATGGCACTCTATGTATTGAAAGAGGCCTAGGTAACACCTTGAGAGGCTCTATGCATTTTGTACTTAATGTTTTGGTTATGGTAATGGACATGAGCAGCACCATTGCTTGCAATGGTGGAAGGTCGTAAGCAAATAGCTGTGTAACTTTTCAATGGATTATAACAAATGGGTTTATGAATATATGTTGTGTTATATTTATGGGTTTGTTATTCTTTCTGGACTGTATGAATTCACCTTCGTTATTTACTTTGGTTGTAAGGATGAAATGTTAGGTTTTTATCATTTAAGAAATATGATCTTAGGATCTTATCTGAGAGAATAACATGCATAGAAATAAACACAAGAGACAAGAGACACAAAGAATTTTTCTCGAGGGAACCATAAAGGAGAAAACCCCGCAACTTCCTCAGAGATAGAATGAGGACCAATGGTGGTATTAAAACCCGAAAACATAAAGATGATCTCCAACAACTTGTTCTCTCTCTCTCACTTGAGAGAGCTTCTCCTCTCTCATTTATATTCTTTTTTTTCACTTAATTTCCACTCTAGCATGTCGACCCCACTTAAAAATTACTTACTAGGGATGACATCTCTAGGGGAGTCTAATAACCCTAGTGCCCCACAACTGTGGGTACTTTGCCCCTCCGATCAACAAGGAAGGTTAACCTTAACACAATGGTGGGGACTATTGCCCCGACTTACAATAACTCACCTAGGGCCGACTTCTCTAGGATAGTCTAATAACCCTAGGGCCCCACAACTATTGGCACTTTAACCCTTAATCAAATAGGAGGTTTACCCACAATGACTTTACATGACTTGTTTACATTATTGAATCTCCCTATAGGAACATTGGGGCATGACATGACTCAAATACATTACAAACACTTCCTGGAATAAACATCAGGGTACAATACATAAGATATACAAGTGAATACATTCCAAAGTTACAATTACATCAACACTCCCTCTTAATGAGGAAGGTATTCTCTCGACACAATTTATCAGCACAAGTCTTCTTCTCTGAATCATCTGGATCATTATTGAGTTCTCGTCATCTTCATATTCAAGTAATCTTCATATAGATATGGATCATCACTTGATCTAGATCATTAATGGATCTGGATCATCACTGGATCATCATCGAAACTGGATCATCACTAGATCATCATCACTGCTTTTTCCATCTTGATCAACTAGTGCTATCTATTCATTCTTCTCATCATAGGAAGTTCTATAGAGCCGGCCCTTTTTCATGCTAGTTGTATTTCTAGCCTCCAAGTAGGTATTAGTCTTCCTCAGCACTTATATCTGACCATGGTAGGAAACTCATTCACATATGATGTTTGGAAGGTTCTGCTCTTATATTTGGCAACAATAGGAAACTTTATTCACACATCATGATAGGAAAATTTATTCACACATCATGTCAGAAAGGCTCTCAACCCTATTAGGATTATTAATCCTCCCTTGTCCAAATTTGGTCATGTGTCTAAATTGGGAATCATGTCTAAATCGGGATTCCATCCAGTCTATTTATAGTCATTAACACCATTGGGTCCACTTGACCTAATTGGGGCACATGTTTCAGTTACTAAAGTGTGGGGAACACTAATTGAGGCTCACTACCACTAATTGCACTTGATTGCATCAGTTTAGGAGCCTCCTAGACCAATCCCTACAATTTAGGAAGCCACTAGGAGTGCCAAAACCAAACAAGGTCAGTTCACTTCAGTTAATGACTAGTCAAGCTAAGTTAGGAGTTAGTTACATTCAATTCTAGTCCTCTACATTTAGTTAGCGCTAGGTTTACTTGAATGCACTCATGTGGGGTGCATTTCTCACCTACCACAGTCAGTTAACCTTAGTCAACACTGAATGTAACACTTGAGTTTTGTTTTAGAGCTCCGATGAACTCCGATTATGGTTTAGACAAGGTCAATTAATTATTGAGTCCTCTAATAGTGATTTAGACAAGGTCTTGGTTACCTATAGTCAAGTAGAGTCTAATCAATTCGAACTTCCTCATGTGGATTTGAATTGCTTGTGGCTATTAAATCCATTGTACTTCATTGTAATTATCTATCTAATTACTCTTTGATTAATGAAAAGCATTCATAGTTGCAAGCCATTTTTGCACTATTTCATTCTTCAATAACTGAGTAAATTGTGTGATCTATCATGTGAGTTGTGTATTTGTCCACAGATCTATGTGCTCAATTTAATATGGTATTAGAGCCTCAATGGACAAGGAACTTCTCCTCCTCATATCTCCTACTGGGTCAATTTTTGAGCAAAATTGCTCCTTCCAGCACTACACCAGAAGCAGAGAATTTACCACTTAATACCCCAAGAAAAGGAATTGTTGATCAAGATTGCTTAATTAACTAAGCTGGGTGTGAATAAAATTCCAAAAGTGCAGGTTGTTCAACCTTATGGTTCCCTTTTTTTGTTTTGCAGGTACAAATTTGAATGGATTCATCAGTTCCTCTTTTGACTCGATCCTCAGACTATTATGAATGGAATGTGAAGATAATTATATTTCTGAAAATACAAGATATCCTTTGGGTGTCTAATGGACTCAGTAGAAAGTATTTTGAGATTAAAAATGACTAGCTAAATTCAAAGGATGCAGCTCTTGAAATAATGAAACTGGCTCTTTCTCCTAGCTTGCACTACCTCAGTAGATCTATTAAATATCCACAGGAACTGTGGACAAGATTGGACAGAACCTTTGGAATGATTGATGAGGATAATAATAGCACTTTGGAGAGCACATCCAGCACCATAATCATCCTTGATCCAAAAATATCGTCCTCCACTCTCTCTAATGAAGTTGTTCAAGATGAAGAAGAAGCAGAAACTTCTACACAGTTAATTCGACTTTTAGACAGTCTCCATGCGGTGACTCCTTCTCTTGATGCTCCGAAAGTTAATGAGATCTCTGATATATCATCTTCTCATATTTCTGAATACATTTGAATCTCTGATATTTAAGAAAAATTCTGCTGCACTTCCATGCAAACATTCACCGGTGATTTTCCTTTAACTTCTGTGCAAAATTTACCAGTAATTGCTTCCAAAAGTGAAGAGAAATTTGATTTTTATCCCTCTAATGATGCTGATGGTGTGAAAATATGTAATACCTTGGATATTTTGGAAGAAATATCAGATTACCGGAGTGATCCAATCGCTCCCCATGATCTATATTTTCCAGCAAATTCCTGCAGGATTGCATGCACCAAAGTTCAGAATTTTGAAAAAGAAGAAAGTTGTGCATCCACCATCTCAGTTAACCATTTATTTGAATCTGATATTAACCTTATTGGATCTGATATGATCTTATTTAGATATTATCTGATATTTCTTGGTTTAATATATCAAATTCATAATCTTTCAGTACCGCTTGTAGATGTTCTCATCAACGGTGTGAAGAAACAAGTACCGCAAGTCTCCTACAAAACTGCTACTGGGGATTTGATTCCGTTTCGCATTTTTGGATCTGTGTTGAACCTATTTAGATCTGATTTAATTTCTGATATGATATTATTTGGTTCATATTTTAAAATCCAAAAGCCTTCAGTCATGCTTGTAGCTGCTCTCACCAATTCCAGTGTGAAAAATCAAGTACCGCACTTTCTCTTCAAAACTGTTGATGGGGATTTGGTGTTAGTTTCCTCATATGAGGTTATTGATATTTTATTATGTGATTCATTATCTATTTCAAAATATATATCAGACTATGGATCTCAAGCATTTTCTCTCAATAGTCCCAGTGCTTCTCTACCATTGATCACATGCTCATCTCCTCACAGAACTAGTAAAGAGGAAGATTTTCTACATCCACCTGGACACCTGCTCCTCACACTTGGGGATGTTATTACCACTCATGGTTTGCTTTTCATGGCTGCAACATATCATTTTCTCGATTTTTCCTCACATTCTCTGAATTCTCAAGAACCTTTTCTCACTTTTTCAGTTGACTTCAATTGCTCTACATGGGTCCAGTCTTCATCCGGCAACTGTCTATATTTCTGATTTTGTTGATCATATCATTCTTCTTCCAAAGAGGAAGATTCCTTGAGACATAATGATGGATAGGTTTACATGCCAGGCCCCAGGATACCTATGCACAGAAAAACCAAATTGATCCTACTTGTACCTGCTTAATTAGAGGGGGGGATTTTTTTCCATGTGGTTTTTTCCCCAACTCCTTGTATTAAGCAGTTACTTTATTTTACTTGATGTAATGGGTGACCTATGGTATTAGTTACCAAGGCCCACAGTTTGTCCAAGTCAGCATTCAGGGGGTTTTTAGTATTATTAATCCTCCCTTGTCCAAATGTTCTCATATGTCTAAATTAGGAGTCATGTCTAAATCGAGAGTCCATCTAGTCTATTTATATTCATTAACACCATTGGGTCCACTTGACCAAATTGGGGCACATGTTTCAGTTACTAAAGTGTGGGGAACACTAATTGAGGCTCACTACCACTGATTTCACTTGATTGCATCAATTTAGGAGCCTACTAGACCTATCCCTACAATTTAGGAAGCCACTGGGAGTGCCGAAACCAACCAAGGTCAATTCACTTCAGTTAATGACTAGTAAAGCTAAGTTAGGAGTCAGTTACATTCAGTTCTAGTCCTCTACATTCAGTTAGCGCTAGGTTTACTTGACTGCACTCATGTGGGGCACATTTCTCACCTACCACAGTCAGTTAACCTTAGTCAACACTGAATGTAACACTTGAGTTGTGTTTTATAGTTCCAATGAACTCCGGTTATGGTTTAGACAAGGTCAGCTAACTATTGAGTCCTCCAATAGTGATTTAGACAAGGTATTGATTACCTACAATCAAGTAGAGTCTAATCAATTCGAACTTCCTCATGTGGATTTGAATTACTTGTGGCTATTAAAGCCATTGTACTTCATTGTAATTATCTATCTAATTACTCTTTGATTAATGAAAAGCATTCACAGTTGCAAGCCATTTTTGCACTGTTTCATTCTTCAATAACTAAGTAAATTGTGTGATCTATCATGTGAGTTGTGTATTTGTCCATAGATCTATGTGCTCAATTTAATAAACCCCAAGCTAAGTATCAGCTCCAGATTGAAAAAATTCCTAGTAACTGACCAGGTGCCTCCATTCTCCTAGAGAATGGAATTTAGCACTTATATCTAATCATGTAGGAACTAATCCTATAGTCACATCAGAATGGCTCAGCACTCATATATAACATGGAAAGAAGTAATCCTCTCACCATGATAGAATGGCTCAGCCCTTACATCTGACCATGGAAAGAACCAATCCTCTCACCATGTCAGAATGGCTCATGTACTCATCACTTCCCCTTGAGGGGAACCTCGATATGGAGAACACCAAGATTCTCCTTGAACTACTCAAACTTCACTCTGTTCAATGGCTTAGTCAACACATCAGCTATCTTTTCGTTCGTCACAACATACTGGAGCTTCATTTCTCCTCTCTGCACCATATCCCTAATATAGTGATATTTGATCTCGATATGCTTTGACTTGTCATGGAACACTGGGTTCTCTGACAACTTCACACAACTCTGGTTGTCGCAATATATCTAAGTAGCATCCAACTAGAGATCAAATAAATCAGACAGTAGCTTCCTCATCCATACCATTTCACAACTAGCTCAACAAGCTATGACATACTTTTCTTCAGCTGTACTCAGTGCCATGCAAGATTGTTTCCTGCTAAACCAAGAGATCACACCTGATCCCATACTAAAGCAGCACCTTGAAGTGCTCTTCCTATCGATGGCACTACCTGCCCAATCTGAATCAACATAACCTTCCAGGTTAATCTTCTGATTCACCTCATAATTGAGCCCATAATCAACTGTACCCTTCATGTACCTCAGAATATGCTTTGCAACCATCAGGTGAACATGTCTCAATGTGTTCACATCAAAGCAAATATCTGGTCTCGTATTCGTCAGGTAAATCAAGGAACCAATCATCTGACGATACATCATAGCATTAACCATCTCTGATGAAGCAACACTCAATAGCTTCAGGTTCGATGCCATAGGTGTGTTCATGGCCTTGCGGTCCATCATCTTGAACCTCTTCAGTATATCTACTACATACTTCCCTTTTCCCAGGGAGATTCCATCCACATTTTGCCACACCTCCATGCCTAGAAAGTAGTGCATCACATCCAAGTCCTTCAGCTCGAACTCGATAGCAAGTATCCTTATTGAAACTTGAATGCGTTCCTCTTTTATGTTAGGAACGCATTAAAGAGAAGCTGCTCAATTTTTTTTTGGTTTAATTTGATCATAAAGTTGTAGTATTAGCTTTGATGATTTACAAAAAAAAAAATCTTTTTTTTAGTTGAACCTAAGTTTGAAGTTTGCTTGTACCTTCTTATGTAACACTTTTTATAATTCTCACTTTCATTTTTCTTAGGATTTATATTTTATGGCTTAACATTATTTTAGTTTATGTAGTAACTTTTAGAAGACAAAAAAACAACTACCATTGTACACCATAGAACCACTGTGGTGGAAACCAATCGTTTTGTGTTTCTTAGTTTGTGAGTAACAAAGAAACAACGGTCATGGTCATTATGCAGCAGATCTACCGCTCATTATGCACCAGAGAATCAGGATAGTGGAAACCAATCCTTTTCTGTTTCTTAGTTTGTGTAGTTTGTGAGTTAAAAAGAAACAATAACCACTATACACCACATAACTAGGGTGGTGGAACCAATCTTTTTTTGTTTGCTGCTCTGTGAGTGACAAAGAAACAAATAGCATTATACAAGACATAACTAGGCTACTAGAGACCAATCTTTTTATGTTTGGTAGTTTTTGAGTGACAAATAAACAATGGCCACTATATAAAGGCTCGTGGTGGAAACCAACCATGCTAGAAGATTTAACTAGTAACCTTTAGAGGACAAAGAAACAACTACCATTATACACCATAGAACCACTCTGGTGGAAACCAGTTCTTTTGTGTTTTTTA
>LPNX010805827.1:658308-684646 GCA_001517045.1 Pseudotsuga menziesii | reverse complement strand
CTTCAAGAAAATGCAACCTTTAGGTATATTCTAATTCATCTTTTCTTAGAGTCACATTCCTTAACAATGGGAAATCACCAATTCTAAAAATTTAGGAATATCTGTATTTTTAAATGAATTTAAGGATACCTATTTGAATGAATACTTCATTTTTTAAGATCAAATCTTCTTCTTTTTTTATTGGGAGTAGTTAGATACATTTAAACATGCTAGGAATTAAAAATATTGGAACATGATAGTACAATAAGAAAATGATTTAACAAAAACTAAAAAAAAAAATAGTGTACATTTAGCTTTGATCCATGATGGAGACCATGAAGGTCCAGGAGAAAGATAATGATTTTAGGAAAAACATATTTTATTCCATTAAAAGTCAATAGATATTTTTTCTCATATGCATATTGAAATGGCCTCCATTCCTTCAAAAAGATCCCAATATCATGAATCTATGCAAACCTACTAGAATTACCCCTCTTATATTCTTATTTTATTCTTGAGAAAGATGTTCTCACCTCACCCAAAAAGATAACATATTTTTCCAAGCAAACTCACATTGCATGCCCAAAATAAAGAACCACATGAAAATTGTCCTATAGGGCATTTTAATATTTTATTTGTATAGGGGCATTTTAATTTTCTTTTTTCTCAAAATTCAATTATTTTAGAAATGTTATTTTTTCTTATTTGTTTTAAAAAGAGTAACTAACATTAATGAGATCATGTTATAGATAGGAGAAAAGACTAGGCTAAAAGAATCTGTGACAAGTATCCAAATTGCATACCTATAAGATCCAAGTCTTGTTATGTAAATAAGTTGCTTTTTGATATGTTGACTTTTTAAATATTTGACTACTATTATATAATTTGATTTGCAAAAGAAATTAATTCCATCAAATAGAAGATACAAATAATAATTCATTTCGATTGTGCTTGAATATATCATCATTTTGGATTTGCAGATATATGATTACAACATTTTTACAGTGGGACAATTTGTACATATGATACGCAAGAGAATAAATATAGGTGCAGAGAAAGCAATATTTATTTTTGTGAACAATGTGCTCCCACCTACTGGTAAGTTGAATCTTATCTACTTTAATCTCGTGCCCAACTTTGGCATTTCTTTTTCAAAACTTTATTCTATGGCATGTTTGGGTTGAACTCCTTATTAAAAAAAACATTTTAATGTGATTACTATCTTTGTAGAGAAGCTCAATTGTTAATGTTGTATTCATTTATGTTCATTTATGTGCAGCCGCCCTGATGTGTACTGTGTATAAGGAGCACAAGGATGAAGATGGATTTCTTTATTTTTCCTACAGCAAAGAAAACACTTTTGGCCAAAAAAATAAGGCTTATTTGCATCCTTGAGAAAATAATGTGATTCACTGTGATTATCTGATGTTATATATCATAAGCAATTAGGTTTTTTGTTAAAGTTGGATTTTTGGAGATATGATTGCATATAAAGTTGTGCTTCCCTAGAGCGCATCTATTGAGGCATAGATCAAAAATTTTATTTGGATAAGATCGGAGGTGAGGCTGGGAGAGCCTCACATCTCAAAGGAGAAACCAAAATACACACTCAGGCCTAGAAATAGAACGCGAGACACAAGGAAGGCAACAAAAAAGTTGAATGCTTCATTAGGAGGCCAGATGCATTTTTATAACCATTAGAAATGGACCTCATTGATGAGGCGACAAAGAGAACAATACATGTTGTTCATTATTTATACTAATATATATAATATATCTAATTAATACACTACCTAATACATAATGGGGAGTGTGGGCCTCCCATACAGCCCATTCCACTAGGTTCAAGTGGAAAGTGACCCTGTGTTCCTTCCTCCTGGTTGAAGCTGGAAGCCATGCTTGCAAAGAGGAAAACCCATAAAGTAGAAGAGGTGACGAGATTTGTTGGAACTGGATGATGATGATGGTGGTGTAAGATGAGAGTAGGTGGGGATTCCCATACAGTTGTTGTTGTAGATCTTATTGTAAATAAAATAGAGGGAGACATCTATGATTGTTTTATATCTATGAACCTCCTCTCTTGCAATATGCGAGAAGATGAGGATGTCCATACAACTGTTGTTTTTCATCTTGTTGTAAATAAACTAGAGGGAGAGATCTGTATTGTTTTAGATATGTGAACCTCCTCTCTTGGTGGTGGAGATTTGTGCATCCTTGGGGCTAGGAGACCTGTGTATCCACCAAAAAGTCAACTGATACTGAAATCCTCATAAGGGTGTGAAATGGATTGATACAAAAATCTTGAAGCTACCTAGAACCCCATGCAAACCTGAAGCTACCTCGAACCCCATGAAAACCTTCTTTGCAAACAAAACTGTGTAGCATACTGCTGGAGGAATTGATAAATAACAAAAAATGGAACTAAAAGAGAACCAACTAAAAGCTAACTAAATTAGAGAGAACTAATACTGAACAAGAACTAATAATGTTGCAAAGTAAAATTGAACCAAAAAATGTGAGACCCCAGCTGGGCTTGGACCAGGGCTGGGCGGATGCCAAATGAATTTATGCAAATTGTTAAATATGCCATGTTGAAGATCGCTTGTTGGAGGATGCCAAATGAACTGAATATTGTTGAAGATGCCACGTTGAACATGGCTTGCTAGAGAGTAATCCTTCCTGGTGAGTGATAGTTGTTGCTGCTGCAAGTAAGAGAAAGATTCTCCTTCCTTTGGGATAGACTCTTTGTTGATCTGGATAGATTGATCAAGTACAGACTTTGGTAAGCTCCCATTTTGTTGACTCGAAACAACCCTTGTTTTATTTCAGCTAACCTCCACTAGAGCCATAGTTTGATGTGGTATAGGAACTGGTATAGGAAGGAGTTGATGGTATTGCTATAGTATTGTGAATAGATAGAGGAAGTTCAGGGGGTAAAAGAATGTTCTCATATCTCCTTGTGAGATTGACATGCAGGGAAATGTCATTTGCTTTAGAAGTAGGTGTTGAGAATATAGTTGTCATTGATGTCAAAGGTGTTCAAAAAAGACAAAGGAATAACCAACGTATATGATGGCTGAACCTACTCAGTAAAAGGCTAAGGTAGTCATGCAGTAAAATACGAAGGTAGTCATGACATGGAATAGTTTGGCATGTGGCATGGCACATATGATGACATGGAATAAAAATATCAAGTGAATGAGGATCAGGTTTGAAAGATCAAGATTGAACGGTCGGGCATCCCATAAGCCGAATGCGGAAGGAAATTTGCAGGGAGGCAACTTAGGAAAGTTGGTCAGGAATCCTGCATCCTGCATCCTGCATCCCACATCCTGCAATCTGGAGATCATATGACTGAGATCAATCCCACCATAAATATATCAATGGTGTGAAAAAGACGTTGTGGAAGTCCAAAAATCACAAAACACAATTCCGCATCCCGCATCCCCCAATACGCAAGATCAATGGTAAAGAATGAATCTGTAAAAGATCAACGGTGTGAAAGAAATATTGCAGAAAGGAGATTACGGAAATAAGTTTGTAGAAAGTTGAAATCCAACATCCCGCATCTTGCAATCTAGAGAGATCATACGGATGACGTTAGTTTCGCTAAATCAATATCGACGGTGCAAAACTGGTGCTATGGAAAGATGATTGTGGAAAGGATAAAAAGGATGATTGACATCCCCCATCCTGCATCTCAAAAATTGGAGATCAACCATCAGGAAAATGCTTGACGATGATCAATGGTCATAAATTATTGTGAGTTAATTTTGATGTGGAAAGGGGATTTCAAGGAGGAAATATGTAAAATCGATGTACGGTCCAGATCGTACTTGATAGTAGGATCAACGGCTCCGATTAAAACTAGTAAATATCCTTGTAGAAAGAGTTTTCCATTTCGTAAATATCAAAGAACAATAAGCAGGGCTACGAAATTGAGATCTGAGGCTGAGGGAGGAATGAAACGTCAACATTTGGTGAAGGAATGTGACGAATTGAAGAGGTAAGTGTTATTTGGGTGTGTTTGTAAACAAATAGTCATGACCCAAATAAAAAAGACACAATAATGAAGAGTTGCATTGAAATGATGAAGGTACTAGGTATTTAAATGAATTTTTGTGTTCTAAATGAAGTCTCTCAGTTACGAAGTTCAATAGAGTCCATAGTGAATAGCTTACAATTATTCCATAGTCTGAATAAAATTAGATTAGGGTGGCATGGAAGTGCTAGGGCAGACCACATGGTTGTAGGGGGGTTGAAGCCTCCTTCCAGTCATAGCTGGAGAAAAGGGTGTCATAGCATCCTTGTCTATTAAAAATAGGCAGAAAACCATAAGGGGTGTTGTAGCATCCTAGTTTGTAGCTGGAGGAAAAACCTAGGGTGTATCTTTCATCCTTTCTATTGTAGTAGATAAAAAATTTTGTAAATTCATCTTATCAATGAGTATGAGTTGGTCGTTTTTTGTTTGACGTTTCCATGATAAAATATGTCATAATTGTTGATTATTTTTTGTCTTAGTTTAAAAAGGTCAATACTGATTCACCCCCTCTCCTCTCAGTATTGTGGGATAAAGCAACAATTTGTATCAGAGTAGGTTCCTTCGCAACAACTTAACCACTGGAAGGAAGATCCCATTCAAAGAACACAATGGATCAACAAGAAGGATTGTCTACTAACAAAACTCCACTATTTACCAGAGATAATTATGCATACTGGAGTGTTAGAATTAGATGTCATCTGATGTCCCTGGAGTGGAAGGTTTAGGCAGCAACTGAAAAATAATTTAACATTGGAAACCTATACCCTACAGACACAGTTGAACTAGGATAATATAAAGGTAACACCAAAGCTCTAAACGCAATATTAAGTGGCATAACACAATTAGTATTTACTAAAGTTATGCAATGCACATCTACCAAACAAGATTTGGATAAATTAAAACTAATCTATGAAGGAGAATCTAAAGTCAAAGAATCCAAACTTCAAACATATAGAAGTGAGTTTTAAATCCTTAACATGAAAGAAGAATAGAGCATTGGTGAATATCTTCTTTGTGTAGATGAAGTTGTTAATGCAATCAGAGGGCTTGGATGAAAACTAAAAGAAAAGGTAGCGGTAAGTAAAGTACTAAGAAAATTACCAATGAGGTATAGCCCAAAAGTATCCACCTTAGAAGAACGAGATGATATTAAAAAGATGACAATGGATGAGTTATATGGAATTCTCACTGCATACAAAATTATAAGAGGAAAAAATGAATCTTCAAGAAAGGAAGCATCCTTTAAGTCCACCTTAAAAAATCAATCAAAAAATACAAATGATGAGGAAGATCTTTTCATCAGTAAACTTGAGAAAGGGATAGGAAAGTACAAGGTAAAATTACGTTTAAAGTGTTTTAATTGTGGAAGGATTGGAAATTTTTCCTCCAAATGCACCTACACTAAACAAGATGAGAATGAAGAAAAAGAAACTTCAAAATTCAGAAGAGGTAAACTAGGAAGCAAGAAAAAACACTATGGGAACAAGAAAATTGTTTACACCATGGAAGACAGTGAAGATTCAGATGAAAGTGAAGTTGAAGAAACTGAAGTCTTATGTATGGGTCTAGACACTCAAAACTAAAATAGGGACTCAGATGTAGAGGGAGAAGTGGGCCTAAGATCTGAACTTGTCAGTGTTTCTTTTGTCTTGCTTCCTCACTTTCAGATGTGATTATTTCTGTGCTTACTTATGATGTCGTAATGTTGATTAATATGCTATTATTATGGTTACTCAATGTTTTGTATTGTAGATACTTTGATTATGTACTTCAGTAATTTTCACATGTTTTACTATCATATACATGATTCTGACTTAACTTTGTTAATGGATAAAGGGGTGGAGTGGTGGGACTAGTTTCCCATGTAACAACTTGAGAGGTAATAGTTTCTACTTGTCCTAGTGGGCTTACTTAGTTCTGTTGAACTAATGCAGTTCTTTCTTTTTATGTGCAAGGTCACTTAGTGTTTGAAAATAGTTTATTACAAGTTGAACGGGCAAGCCGTCCGTTTGAGTTACTAGATCACATCTTTGCATATTTGTCCTAGGGACATTATACTGCTTACAATTGTGATTATTACAACATTATTATAGTGACGGGGTCCTAAAATAGTTATTATCTACGTGAAATGGATTCATTACTTATGTGCTACTTATTTACTATGGTGTAAATGTTTTAAGACATGTTCATGTCCTAACATATTTTTTTATTATATGTTTATTTTAAAGTTGGTAATACTTTTTATAAAAACTTTGGAAAAATATATATTCCATGGCGTATTTCATATTCCATTTTCTTAGGGCTTAATGCCTAAGATATTTGATTCACATGGTCTTATCCTTAAAGGATAACGTATTCGATGCATGTAATCGTTTAAACCTTAAGTTGATTTGGGGTGGCAAGTTTACAATATAGTCCATAGACTATACGACTATGGGTTTGGTGTGCATCAATGGTGGCCAGGGTGGCACTTTCAATGTTCCTTGTGAAGAGAGGCAACCATGCTTAGGGATTGGCCCAAGTGTTAGTATGGTCATTTCACAACATCGTTGCTTGCTCTCCACTCTGATTCAGTATGGAGAAAATGATTTCAATGGCTTAGCAAACAGGTATCATCGTGGTTTGGTTTCGTAGCATCAGCTAATTGTTTTAACTTGTTTAACATATCATACTTCTCATCATGGCCATTGTTTTGTATTTCTAGGTTATAGGGTGGTGAGGGAAAATGTGTTTCGTCGCTTGGGGAAAGGCTGTAATCAAATCCATACCCTTACGGTAAGCCTATTGCACAAGTATTCACTTGTCACCTTTTGGATTTGTGTTTATGACTGAGTTTCCATTCGTTGATGGTTGAGTTTGCTTGAGTCTAGTTCCAATGGATACATTTGGGTTTTGGGGGTTCGACTTTAAGTTAAAGGAACTCTGTGTTTGGAATTCTACAGGATTTGGGTCTTTATTAGTTGGGGTTTTTCATTTCTCCTTCGGGCCTAAATCATTTAGATGTAAATGAATTTATTAATGGCACTCTGTGTATCAAAAGAGGCCTGGGTAACACCTTAAGAGGCTCTGTGCATTTTGTATTTAATGTTTTGGTTATGGTAATGGCCATGAGCAGCACCATTGCTTGAAATGGTGGAAGGCCGTAGGCAAACAACTGTGTAAATTTTCAATGGATTATAACAAATGGGTTTATGAATATATGTTGCGTTAGATTTATGGGTTTGTTATTATTTGTGGACTGTATGAATTCTCCTTCGTTATTTACTTTGGTTGTAAGGATGACATGTAGATTTTTATCATTTAAGCAATACGATCTTAAGATCTTATCTGAGAGAATAACATGCAAAGCAATAAAAATAAGAGACAAGAGACACAAAGAATTTTTCTTAGGGAAACCATAAAAGAGAAAACCCCACAACTTCCTCAGAGATAGAATGAGCACCAATGCCAGTAGTAAAACCCAAAAACATAAAGATGATATCCAACCGCTTGTTCTCTATCTCTCCCTTGAGAGAGCTTCTCCTCTCTCACTCATGCGTTGCGGTGAGTGAGTGTGTGTGTGATAAATAGAGAGTCTCACTCTCTATTTATATTCTTTGGTTCACTTAATGTCCACTCCAGCATGTTGGCCCCACTTAAAAATTACTTACTAGGGACGACATATCTAGGAGAGTCTAATAACCCTAGTTCCCCACAACTGTGGGTACTTTTCCAATCCGATCAACAAGGAGGGTTAAAATTAACACAATGGTGGGGACTATTTCCCTGACTTACAATAACTCACCTAGGGCCGACTTCTCTAGGATAGTCTAATAACCCTAGGGCCCCACAACTATGGGAACTTTAACCCTTGATAAAATAGTAGGTTTACCCACAATGACTTTACATGACTTGTTTACATTATTGAATCTCTCTATAGGAACATCGAGGCATGAAATGACTCAAATACATTATAGACACTTCCCGGAATAAACATCGGGGTACAATACATAATATATACAAGTGAATACATTCCGAAGTGACAATTACATCAACACTCCCTCTTAACTAGGAAGGTATTCTCTCGACACAATTTATTAGCACAAGTATTCTTCTCTGGATCATCTGGATCATCATCGAGTTCTCTTCATCTTCATCTTCAAGTCATATTCATCTAGAGATGGATCATCACTTGATCTGGATCATCACCGTATCTGGATCATCACTACATCATCATCACTACTTCTGCCATCTTGATCAACTAGTGCTATCTCTTCATTCTTCTCATGACAGGAAGTTCTATAGAGCTGGCCCTTTTTCATGCTGGTTGTAGTCCTAGCCTCCAAGTAGGTCTTCTTCTTCCTCAACACTTATATCTGACCATGATAGGAAACTCATTCACATATCATGTCTGGAAGGCTCTGCTCTTATATTTGGCCATGATAGGAAACTTTATTCACACATCATGATAGGAAAATTTATTCACACATCATGTCAAAAAGGCTCTCAACCCTAGGCTAAGTGTCAGTCCCAGATTGAAAAAATTGCTGGTAACTGACTAGGTGCCTCCATTCTCCTAGAGAATGGAATTTAGCACTTATATCTGATCATATAGGAATCAATACTATAGTCACATCATAATGGATTAGCACTCATATTTGACATGGAAGGAAGTAATCCTCTCACCATGATAGAATGGCTCAGCCCTTACATCTGACCATGGAAGGAACCAATCCTCTCACCATATCAGAATGGCTCATGGACTCATCACTTCCCCTTGGAGGGAACCTAGATATGGAGAACACCAAGATTCTCCCTGAACTACTCAAACTTCACTCTGGCCAATGGCTTAGTCAACACATCAGCTATCTGTTCATTCGTTGCAACATATTGGAGCTTCACTACTCCTCTCTGCACCATATCCCTAATATAGTGATATTTGATCTCGATATGCTTTGACTTGTCATGGAACACTAGGTTCTCTGACAAATTCACACAACTCTAGTTGTTGCAATATATACAAGTAGCATCCAACTGGAGATCAAATAAATCAGACAGTAGCTTCCTCAGCCATACTGTTTCACAACTAGCTCAACATGCTACGACATACTCTGCTTCAGCTATACTCAGTGCCACGCAAGACTGTTTCCTGCTAAACCAAGAGATCACACCTGATCCCATACTAAAGCAGCACCTTGAAGTGCTCTTCCTATCAATGGCACTGCCTGCCCAATCTGAATCAACATAACCTTCTAGGTTAATCTTCTGATTCACCTCATAATTGAGCCCATAATCAACTATAACCTTCATGTACCTTAGAATATGCTTTGCAACCATCAGGTGAACATGTCTCAATGTGTTCACATCAAAGCAAATATCCGGTCTCGTATTTGTTAGGTAAATCAAGGAACCAATCATCTGACGATACATCGTAGCATCAACCGTCTCTGATGAAGCAACACTTAATAGCTTTAGTTTCGATGCCATAGGTGTGGTCATGGGCTTGTGGTCCATCATCTTGAACCTCTTCAGTATATCTACTGCACACTTCCCTTGTCCCAGGGAGATTTCATCCGCATTTTGCCACACCTCCATGCCTAGAAAGTAGTGCATCATATCCAAGTCCTTCATCTCGAACTTGGTAGCAAGTCTCCTTCTTGCAACTTTAATGCGTTCCTCTTTTCTATTAGGAACAAGTCATCGACATATAACAAGAGCATCACTGGTATTCCACCTTCAACCTTGAATCAAAGGTAAATCCTGGAGTCACCAGTAATCTGTCCCATATGTAGCTTGTGAAAATCTTTCACCTTTATGTTGAAGAATCTTTTTGACATATATTTTTCTTGAAATAATTTGTGGAAGTTACTCCAACGTATTTATCTTTACTCATATTTCTTGGTATGTTTCAAATCTCTCCACCATCTTGCTACTTTCCCATTTAAATTATAGATAGCCAGTCCAGCCTTCATTTTGCTAGAGTAGTTATGTACTTGGAAGATAAAGTGGATGAAAATGTGACATTTCCGAGTCTCAACATACTCCCCAACTGAACTTGTTGCATATCCCCATGCAACCGTGTATGAATCTTCTCAAGAACTTTTGGCATATGAACTTGGATTTGATTGATGATGTCTTTTTAATAACGAATGTTTCCAGGGTGTGAAATACATGAGTAACGACTGGCATTTCCTTATAGTTGGCTCTTGTGTGACAACCATGAATATAAATAATGTTGGTTCTTGTGTTAACAACATTCATTTCATGATGTGAAATGCATGAGTAATAGCTGACATTTTCCTTATGGTTGGTTCTTGTGTGACAACCATGAATACAAACAATGTTGGTTCTTGTGTTAACAACATTCATTTCAATATTTATTTTCTAGCTGCCATACTCTCACTGGAAATGACAAGTTATTAATGTGCATAGAAAACATCATTGTGCATAAGAAATCTTTATCTTTATGAATCATGCCAATATCAATGTGTATAAATCAAAGTGCAACAGGGGATTTGTCAGAAAAGAAATACCGGTGAATAATAAATGAGATGAAAAATGGGTGATGGTGGTGGAAAGAATGGAATGAATATAGTTCCCTCTCCCCAATTGATCTGGTTGCATGTCCTCATGTGACCTAACATGGGTTGTGACAGTGAAAATAAGAAATGGAGCATGGTGAGGGAATTTTCCAAATTATTCATTGCTATCATGTAAGGAATTGCATGATTAAAGTTTAGAAAACAACATACCCCCACTTACCCAAAAATTAGATGAACGATGCAATAGGAATGCAGCTGATGTCGCTAGATTGTGGAATGTGTCATTGCTACTATGACTGTAGCTACTGGATCATGGGAAATAAAGGAATCGAAACTGCTGCTGTTGAATCATGGAGAATATGTTATGGCTGTAGGATAAAAATGTAACTGTAAATGTTGTTGTGGCTGCAACTACTGGAACTGTTGTAATGTGAAGTGGAGGAATTTGACTGTTGTTGATAAATAATGGAAAATGTGGAAGACAGAAAGTGGAACTGTGGTACTGTCATAGATATGAAGTCATGTGTCTACAACTACTTATGGAGTCATGAGAAAGAATGTATAGTCTTCACCTGCTATAAAACCTAGTGGTATAGTTCTAATCATGAGAATGTATGTGTCGAGGTCGAGCATGAAGAGAAATCGTTGGATTACTGACCATTGATGAATGCCATTAACCAATGTGAGGCAACTCACCAATGGTTTCAATGAGTTCCAAGGTGCCCAAGTACATCTTGCAAAGTGTGAATAGATGTGTTGATGTCGAGCCACTTGCAAGATCTGAGGATCAAGGGAAATTGATGAATTCCCATGATTGTTAGCGAGAGAACTTGCCATTAAGGCATGCAAGCCTCTAGGTACTCAAAATGAAGTCTATTCTATATCCCAGATGAGGTGCTGAGGTTGATGGGGCAAGACTTGTTGAAATGTGGGCCTCAAGGAATCCCACATCAGTCAATGTGAGTTGGTATAAAAGGATTGGTAGGACTATAAGTGAAAAGATTTCATAGTCAAGCAGTGGATTTGGTAAGGCTATGTAGTCATGGAAAGGGAGCTGGTTTTATTTAGAAGGCAAACTGGAATGGAAAAATGAACTAAAAAAGATAAAGGGATGTATGCAACTCAGAAAGATAGGCATGTGTGAAGTCATGAAATATAAAGTCATGGAAAGTGGACTTCAAGACATGGATGGTGAAGGTGCCCTGGAGGAGAAATATGGATAAACAATCATAACACAAATGAGTTTATGGATGGTTTATATGTAACAACCAGCATTATGATGTTTATCAGCAAAATTCATGAGTAACCACTCCTTTAGGCTATCTATCAAATCATGTTTCTCAAAAGTTTTGTGTTTCTTTGAAAAGTCACTTTAGCAGCAAAATGCGATTGTCTCTGAAACTTGAAAAAAAAACTTAGTACAAAATCCTGCATGAAAACTTATTAGTGAATATGTATTGAATACAGTCCTCCCTCCCCAATTGATCAGGTTGCATGTCCTCATGAAACCTAGCATAAAACTTGTGAGAAGTTCGTAAAATAAAACATATCATGCGGAAAGAATTCCACAAGCTGTAAAGAAAATTACCTGTTTCCCGTGCTGGTTTCATTTGCTATTATTGTCAAAGTGACTTTAAGAAAAACATTTCAACGTTAATCATAAAAGCAATTTCAAGAAAAATGAAAACGTCCATTTGCAACTTTATTTTTGTTTTGGTTGTTTTTATTTTTTAACTTTTTGTGATTTTTATATATATTTTTATTTTTACTTTTATTTTATTTTGCAAATTTTTTTTATTGATTTCTTTTTATAAAACAAAAGAAATAATTTTTATAATTTTATATATATATTTTTTCTTGTTTTTGTTTTATTTTATAACACACCAAAATAAAATAAAATAAAAATAATGGCAAAAAAACTCAAAATTGAATTTATCTGATCCATGTTCCTAGGCATTCAAGATTAGAATTTAAAATTTTAATATATGTAACAGCTAGCTACGACACCACTTATAGTTGCAATTGCGAGCTACGACAGTGAGCTGCAACAACTGGTTGCAACACCTAGCTTGAACAACCGGCTGTAAAAAGAGGCTGCAGCAACACCCGGCTACAACAGCCATCTGCGACAGCAAGCTACAACAATCAACTACAACAACTAGCTGCAACTACCGCCTGCAACAACCAGCTGCGACAACGAGCTGCAAAAACCGACTGCAATAGGCATCATTAATATAAAATAAATGGATACCTTCCCCATAAGTATGAATTTCCCCCGATTCTGAGTTATCCTCTTTGTTTTTTATCGTTGTGCATGCAGCCTTTCCTATCACAAGAAACTCTTGGTGCTGTGACAAATCATCATTATAATTGGTTCATTGTGCACTGCTATGGATTTTAAAATCAAATATCCTCAAACATAGCTCTGCATTGGACACTTCTATCAAATGATCGATTTCCGCAAAGTCATGCTAGTGCAAAAACAGTTCATGTTCCTGTGTGGACTGTGTAATAATGCTCACAGTTGAAATTGCAGCCCAATTTTTGGTATTGTTCATTAAACTAGGATATAGGAACTCAATGCAACTGCTATATTAATAAACTAACCTCACCTTCCTCATTTTTAATACCTGTCCACTTGCTTCTACGATCATAATTTCTTTCAGTTCATAGCGTACGTCGTCAAGATTTAGCTTCAGTGTGTAAACATGATTTGACTGATGGATGTGAGACAATCACTTTGGTTCGTGACTTCAATAGATGTGGTCTAAAATGCGTTACAGCTTCAAATACGACAACCCTTATTTGTCAATCTCAGAATACCTCAATTACGCTATTTAGAGATAAGAACTCATAAATTCAACAAGCGCTTCATCATTTCGGCCCACTATCAAAGTAAACATCGTCATGTACACTATGTCCCATGAAAAAGTGTATAGAATGAAATATTTAGTTACATCAAATTTTAAGTGCAAGAGCTTGTGCAATTGATTATTTGATCTTTCGAAATTATTCCTTTTCCTTTTCCATCCATTTGAATTACATATATATATATATATATATATATAAGTCAGTCTTGCAATGGACGTACAATCTCGGAAAAATAATAAATGAATCTTTGCTTGATAGGGTGCATTAATAGAATGAGGTTACGCTTAGCTAGTCGGTGGGGCAAGGGAAAACATGGAAATGTGTGATATTTGAGAGTTGTGATGGTATCCCTCCCTTCACTACTGCGTGAGCCATCGTCATTTGTATTATTTCTTTTGTGAGAGGAAAAATTCCCGAGACATTGTCCTTCAAAATTATCTACACGGTGCTACAACTCAAATAGATAATGAGAGTGTTCTACGAGTGACAGGGAAGTCAACATTTGAAGGTGCTCCAAGGTTGAGTGGTTAACATTGGCTATTGATTTTCATAAACCTTTCCATTGAAGGAGAGAGAAAAACAATATTTTCATGACTGAAGTTGATTAGCATATGGAGATATATCCTCCAATACCATACAGTGGAAATACAAATAAATTTGTCACCTAAATGCACTCTCTTTCTGTGTAGTTCACAAAAGGAAAACTTCCTGGTGAAGGTATGCTGCGGTTCAATGCGCGTTCAATGTGCACATTCTTGAATGTGAATTTTATATTGTGCAGAGGCCGGCATGATGCCTGAATGTGAATTTTATATCTTTACCTATTGGTCCATCTCTCTTTGTGTGATGTCCCCTATTGCTATGCGTGATGAAGAACTAGGAAGTGAAAAATTATGAACCCATATGTATTGTTGCATGTGAAGGTTCTATTCATTCGATGCACTTTAGGCGTTGAAGTTCAATCACGTTAGGCGTTGACGTTCACTCACTAGATGCACCAAGAAATACAAATTTGATGCTATCATTAGTTTGGGGTTATGTTTTTTATTACGTAAATTGGAGAGTTTAGAATTTGGGCTATCAAAGAGTGATTCAGTTGTCAGGATTATTGATACTTTAATCGCCTCAACTTAACCATACTTTGGAAATAATGTCAACTTGGAGAATTGAGATTGACTACTCCATCCAATATCGTGAAGATCAGTTGATCTAGAGACCTCATTCTTGGTATTGTTTCTAACAAAATATGTATTGGAATCGTTACTTGAACGAAATCCTTGCTAGTCCTTTTTTTCAGTGCAAGAAGATCAAGATTTGAGCTCAAAGATGAAATTTCTAGTGGCTATACACTAGAGGTAAGGTGTTTGTTTGCATAGAGACGTGGAGGTTGGCCCATTTATCAGAGTGGTATGGGTGTGTCGATAGTTGTGTGGGAATGATGGTAGAGAGATTCGGGGATACATATGGACCAAACTCCTTAATCGAGGTGTAATGATATTCTTATTAATTGTAAAATGAAAGAAACCAAGCACAATTGGTCCCCACGTAGATGTCATTTTTTTGTAACCATCACACGCCAAAATATATGGTGCCTAAGCTTTAAAATATTTTTGCGCATACCACCAGAATATTCATCATTCTCATCACCAACAGCGCTACTAGATTTAGAGCAAAAAAAACACATATAATATAATAGTGGTGCCCCTTTTAGCATTGACCAATAAATGTACGTGTACCAATAATGTCCTTACTGCCTCATTGTACATACATGGTTCCACTAATGAGATTTAAAACAATATTGATGCTTATAACAATATCACTAAGCCATCGGTGCGAAACATTACCTTTCTGTGAGCTCGTCTATAAAGGACAGTGAACACAATGGCTGAAGTGTCAACAACCTCATCGAACCGATATAGAAATAGACGTATATATATATATATATATATATATATATATATGTATGTATGTATGTATGTATGTATGTATGTATGTATGTATGTATGTATGTATGTATGTATGTATGCTTGCAAATGAGTTCACCTACCTCCTCTCCGCAAGAAATATTATCATGGAAAATTGATCAGGTTGAAGTGACAGAGTTCTCATCACGGATATGTTCGTTTAAATTGGTTATTAAAGCTACCTATGCTGGAGTTAATGTCTATAGACACCCTCTAATGGTCTATAAGGATTTTAGAGTTAGACTTATTCATAATAACACCTTCGGTGACAGAGAAATTATCTGCACACCATTCGACAAATTCAGGGCAATTGGGGGTTTGGTTGACAGAGAAGAAGTGGAAGAAAGATTTTAAAACACCATAGGTATCTCTACCTCGGTTCTTAAGAGTTTCCAATTTGCCTCTGGTGGTTTCAATAGCTTCTCCCACCAGGATGGTATCAAAAATCTCAACATTTTCATCTAACAAGCTCTCTTCTGTCCTCCGACCTATGGCCTTAGGCTCTACATCATCTCTCACTCCTACCACTTCTATTTCATCCATTTTCAAATAACACTGAGGGGGTATAAAGGGTTTACCTTGTTCTGTAGCACAATCTCCTGGCCGGTTCGGGTTGGCACTCTGGATGTGGTTGGATATTTGACAACTTTGATGTTTCAGAAAGGACAAATCTTTGCAACTTCGTGTGGGCCTCTTTATAGATTTTCACCCAACCATAACCTTCACGCATTTCCCAGGTGGTTTGCACTGTATATTTTACTCTTCGTGACCTAAACCATAGATATGTGGGGTTCTTTATGCCATGACTTTCCTTACCTCATGCGTGTGTAGCCCAACTATTGATTGAGACTGACCTCCTTCACAACCGTCGATCTGGATGGACCCCACCATTCTTCATGAAGCGAGGTTCTCTTTTCCTCCGTGGTACTCTAAATTGCAAAATGAACTATAACCATTGATTTCCCTCCGTTATGATATGCACCATCGATCAAAATGGCCTGTACCACTATTCACAATCCAAAATTGTTTCTTTTGTCCTCGCTAGTTTGGGATGCAAAATTGTTCTCAGCCACATATCTTCTTGGGTCCTAATCTCAACCATTGGATGCATTTGTTCTTTAAACTATTTCGCAAATCTAAAAAAGTGGCTTGGGTCAGACATATTCATCATGCGGAATGGTTTGATGTCATTGATCTGCTATCTGATCAACCTCATCCTTCGATCATGACTCCCCTTTAAAGCCTCTAGTATTCCCAACGCTTTCTTCTTAGCCTCGCTTCCTTAATCCACAGACTATCTTGATGGCTTTCGACATTCACCACTAAGGCTTACCCCAAGGCTGAGCGCTATCTTGTGTGTGCCATCAGCTCTTTCTGCGAGTACTACACTGCCTTCTCAACACTTCTCAATGGGGTCGAAGGATGCGAGTATCATTTATGCCCAAAATTTAATCAGAGTGTTAACAATGAGTATAGGAATTGCATTGCCCCTTCAAGAGGGGATGTTTAATTGGTGTGTTATTTGAGTGCTAATTGGTTATCATTGAAAAGATTTGTTTGTGTAGAATGTGATGAATTAACATAAAAAATAATTATTATCAAGTTACTATAGATACATAATGGCTTACCTTGTAATAGTCCTTCAAGTCTTTCAAATGCATTTTTTTTGTGCAAAAATGACTCGAAGGACAAGTACAAGGTAAGCCATTATGGATCTATAGTAACTTGATAATAATTACTTTGTATTCTTGAATAATGCAAAATTTGTTTGAATATCATCATTATCAAGTATTAACAACTTCTTAAAGGGTTCTATCTCAATGGTAGAGCACCTGCCTAATTATAGGTAGGAGGTTGGTGGTTTGATTCCTCCGTACCCTATCATAAATTTGTGACTAAAAAACAACTAAATTAACATATATACAACTATTAGTAGTTAATTTCCTGTATCTAGTCCTATTTAGATTAGTCATTAATATGTTATCGTCTAGTTGTTTATTTAGTTGTATATTTGTTCATTAATTGCTGCAATCAATGACTAAATTCATGACCAAATCCATGACTAAATCATTGACTATCAATGACTAAATCAATAACTAATAAGTCAAGCTATTAATGACTAAGTGAAATATGACTAGCTATAAGATAGTGGAAATTAGCTACTATTAGTCGCCGACTCAAAAATAGTCATTTATAGCTTGATTTTAGTCACTTTTTAGTCATTAATTTCTCATTTTGTACTAGTTTATTTTTTAGTCATTAATTATTATGGAATCTCTTGAGGATTTCTACATAGAAAGGGTCAGCTCTGTTGGCTGTTCTAATACTCTCATGCAAATCTGAATTGGTTTGACTTAATCTCACCTCATATATCATATGAGTTCATCGATTCAAAGCATCAACAATCTTGTTCTCTTTGCACTTAATATGCTTTAGCTTGAAATGATATTCGCTAAGAAAAGCCAACCATCTGGTTTGCCTAGCATTTAGATCTGGTTGCTCGAATAAATAATTTAGACTCATATTGTTTGTCTTCAGAAGGAATTTCCTTCCCATGAGGTAGTGCCTCCACATCTTCAATACGTGAATGATGAAAACTAACTCAAGATCATCTATGGGGTAGTTCTTCTCATGTTATTTTAACTTTTGTGATTCATAACAGATCACATAATCATTCTATAAGAGGACTCCTCCGAACCCTTCCTTGTTTGCATCCATGCAAACTATGAAATCCCCGTCAGGATCTGCAATTTTTATCATCAGTGTGGTCATCAAAAGATTTGTACGATTTTGAAAAATTTCCTTCCACTTGGTCATCCATAAGAACTTATTTTCCTTCTTTTGCAAGGTGGTCATGGGACAAGCTATTCTCGAGAAGTTCTCAATGAAATTTCAATAATATCTAGCTAATCCCAAAAAGGACCTAATGTCGGTGACACTAGTAGGGGTAGGCCAGTCTTCTATGGCTCTAATATTTTCCTTGTCCACAACTATCCCTGTCTTGGAGATAATGTGACCCAAGTATTGTATCTGTGGTTTGTAAAAATCACATTTACTAAACTTAGCGTAAAGTGGGTGTATCGGATACATCCTTTCTCAATCAATTCCTGCAATTTCAATTTAAGTTCCACCATCTCTGGTGCACTAATGCGGTAAGGGGCTTTCGAAGTCGGAATTGATCCTGGTGTTAGTTCTATGGAAACGTATAGGTCTCATTTCAGAGGTAATATGGGTATTTCCTTAGGTTTTATGTCCTTGAATTCTACAAGAATGAGAAAGTCGTGTATGCATTGTTCTCTCTCAGCCTCTATGTCTTGGATATTTACTGCAAACAACTTGTAGCCTTTTCTACACATTTTTTAATGCATTGCTTTGCTTGTAAGGTAGACATATGCCTTACCAAAACTTTCTTTCATATGCCTTGAATCTTCACGGGATTCCCTTGGTTATCTATACACAAGGTTGACTTGTGTAAGCAATTGAGCATGACATGTCACAGTTCCAACCAGTCCATGTCGATAAGTATGTCATATGATGCTAAAGGTAGGATTTTCAGGTTTACTTTCGTAGGATAGCCATTCAGGTTTACCTAACAGTCTTTAAATATTTCTAAAACTTTTTGTTTGGTACCTGTGGCTAACTGTACCAGCCAAGGTTTATCATGTTTCACTTTTCCTAGTTTCCATACTTCAACAATTTTAGGTGATACATACCTCCTGCAAGCACTGGGGTCAATCAATAGTGAAATAGAAGTGTTCAAGATCTTACCTTCTATCTCAACCATGGTATCCTGATGGTCTTCCTATCGGCCATCCAAGGCTACATAAGTCCATGGTGTTCTAGCTATGTCTTCTATCATTGGTTCTTCTTGTAAGTTGTACAAGACCCCATTGGTATTTTTTTTACAATCTCGAGAATAATGAGGCCCACTTCATTTCCATCATTTTATCTGTAGTGGGGTAGCATTGGATCCCCCACCTACTACTATCTTGCTAGCATTTGGAGCTGGTACATATGGTTTTGTACCTAATTTGTTGAAGTTATTGTTTGCTGGAAAACTGTTGTTTTGTTTCCTGTATGGGGGTGGGTTAAAACTTGGTTTATGGTTGTCAGAGAAGTTCTTAGACTTTCCTTTGTTTATGTTCAAGTTGTCTTGCCATAGCTGTCCATGCTCAATGCAGAGCCTAGATTTGTGCAATGTGGTGTCCAAAGTTTTAGGCATATTGAACTCAATCCTTTCCCAAAATTTGGGAGGAAGACATCCTAAAAACTGCTGGATCTTTACCTTCTCTTCCTTAATGTATGGTACATAATGTAAAATATCTAGAAATATGTTAATAAAAGAATCCATAGTCATGGATCCCATACATAGCTCATGAAACTCTTTCACCTTTATGTAGAAGAATCTTTCTGACATTATTGTTCTTGAAATATTTTGCGGAAGTTACTCCAACCTATTTCTCTTAACTCATCTTTCTTGGTATGTTTCAAATCTCTCCACCATCTTGTTACTTTGACATTTAAATTATAGATGGCCAATCGAGCCTTCATCTCGCTAGAGTATTTATGTACTCGAAATATTTTCTCATACCCAACAACCATTCCTCATATTTCTCCCTCGTGTTCACTTCTCCTTCATATGTCGGGGCTCTTATTTTTTTGAACTCCCCCAAAATATTGTCATCGCTTCTTTGTTTCTTTCTACATGGAGAAAGAGAGTCATTACTGGAAGGACTGTGATAATCTTCTTCTAGAGGTTCAAAGGTATGTTCCTCTTTCCTTTCTTTTCTTGGGCTGCTAGCCCATTTATGATAAGGTTCCTCCTTGAACTTGTTTCTGGAATGAGTGGGTTTTCCCTGCAGGCTTCCTCCCATCATATTTCATAGCAATGCTCCATTAATTTCTTGTTGTTCCTTTCTTTCATTCAGAATATCATTTCTGAAACTTTGCAATTCTTCTTGAATACTGCGTATTGTTTTCATAATATCAGAAATCATCTCCACCACCAATTCTGCTTCCTAGGTGGGGGTGTTCATATTCCCTTGCCAGCTGGTATCTTCTTCAATAGTCATGATATGAACTGTTTTGTAAAAATTCCTGAAATTGCAAAATTTAATAATAGGAAACATTTATCTTAGTCAACAAAATTTAAAACATAGTTTATTTTGCTTGCAACGAATGTCTAGTATGCCCATCAGGTCTCTTAGTGTTGAAACTGGGCTCTGATACCACTTATAATGTCCCCAAAAATTGAAAATAATTTTTTTTAATAGGCTAGTCAAAACTACATATCTTGGACATTATTGGACTTGCGGAATGTGTTGTACTCTATTTGTACTGCTTGTTTTGTCGTAAGTTGTTCTTACATCATGCTTCCTCACTTTCAGATGTGATTATTTATGTGCTTAGTTATTATGTCGTAATGTTGATTAATATGCTATTATTATGGTTACGCAATGATGTGTATGTTAGATACTTTGATTATGTACTTCACTGATTTTCATATGTTTTACTTTCGTATACATGATTCTGACTTAACTTTGTTAATGGATAAAGGGGTGGAGTGGTAGGGATAATTTTCCATGTAACTACCTGAGAGGTAATAGTTTCTACTTATCCTAGCGGGATTACTTAGTTTTGTTGAACTAATGCACTTGTTCCTTTTTGTGTGCAGGGTCACTTAGTGTTGAAAAACTGTTTATGACAAGATGAATGGGCAAGCTGCCCATTTGAGTTACTAGCTCACATCTTTGCAGAACTGTCCTAGTGACATTATACTGCTTACAATTGTGATTATTACGATGTTATTATGGTGACGAGGTCCTACAACACTTATTATCTACGTGACAGAGATTCATTACTTATGTGCTACTTATTTACTATGGTATAAACGTTTTAGTGACATGTTCATGTCCTAACGTATTTTTTATTATATGTTTATTTTAAAGTTGGTAATACTTTTTATAAAAACTTTGGAAAAAAATAATATTCCATGGCATATTTCATATGCCATGGTCTTAGGGCTTAAAGCATAAGATATTTGATGTAAATGGTCTTAGCCTTAAATGCTAAGGTATTCAATGCATGTAATAGTTTAAAGCTTAAGTTGATTTGGAGTGGCAAGTTTACAATATAGTCCATAGACTATACAACTATGCGTCTAGTGTGCATTAATGGTGGCTAGGGTGGCACTTTCAATATGCCTTGGGAAGAGAGGAAACAACGCTTAGGGCTTGGCCCAAGCCCAAGCATTATTATGGTCATTTCGCATCATTTATACTTGCTCTTTGCTCCAGTTCAGTATGGAGGAAACGATTTTGATGGCTTAACAAACATGAATGGTCATGGTTTGGTTTCACAACATCATTTGCTTATTTTAACTTTTTTAACATATCACACTTCTCATCATGGCCATCATTCTTTGCTTGCAGGTTACATGGGTGGCGAGGGAAAATGTGGTTCATCTCTTGGGGCAAGGCCGTAACTAAAGCCATACCCTTATGGTAATCCTGATGCATAAGTAGTCACTTGTCACCTCTTGGATTTGTGGTTATGACTGATTTTTCATTCATTGATGATTGAGTTTGCTTGATTTTGGTTCCAATGGATTCGTTTTGGTTTTGGGAGTTTGACTATAACTTAAAGGAACTCTGCATTTGGAATGCTATACGCATTGGGTTTTTATTAGTTGGGGTTTTTCATTTCACCTTTGGGCCTGAATCATTTAGATGTAAATGAACTTATTAATGGCACTCTATGTATCGAAAGAGGCATGGGTAACACCTTGATAGGCTTTGTGCATTTTGTATTTAATGTTTTGGTTATGGTAATGGCCATGGGCAGCACCATTTCTTGCAATGGTGCAAGGCCGTAAGCAAATGACAGTGTAACTTTTCAATGGATTATGACTAATGGGTTTATGAATATATGTTGCATTTGATTTTTGGGTTTGTTAGTCTTTGTGGACTTTACGAATTCACTTTCGTTATTTACTTTGGTTGTAAGGATGACAAAGGTTTCTAGCGTATGCCATGGGGCCATGCCATCAATGGAATTTGGCACTCACCATTGCACTTGCGATAGCGTAAATGGGTGCAAATTTACTATTTATAATTATGATGCATAGATGAAAAGTGAGGGAAAATGTGGGTATACCCTTCGTTTGAAAGTGTTTCTATTGGTTATTTTTTGACATGGTTTTATAGTAGTTTAATTTACTGTGTGGTTAAGTATGAGGCCGAGGGCCATAGGTGACTACGTATATAAATTGTAATCGGTCTTATGACCTCTGTGTAAATAGTTGATTATTAGACTCACAGCCTAGATGTAAGTCATGTAGCGTGGCTTGTAAATAAAACTGACCATATTGGATTGGATCATGGGTCATGTAAAGTGGTGAGGGTTTGTACATATGGATACGATTTGGGCTTAAGTGCCCATAGGATTCGATCATGTGACCTCTATACAATTTTCTTGGGTATTTTAAATGATTACTGTGTATTTAATAATCTCATGGTTTTATTACATTGGACATTGTATTTATGGTATGCAATTTCTATAATGTTAATTCATAATGTTAGAGGTTTTGATTTGTCTATTTATGCAGTGGTTTTATAATGTTGATAATAGCATTAGTGCTTATGCTTTGTAGATGTAGCTAGTATTAATGTTATAATTCATGGACCATTTTTATGGTCTCAATACTTGGAATTTTAATGGATTTATGATATTTATTTAGTTAATGGAAAGTGATAATGTTTATCTTGATTATTAGCATGAGTTTATTTATACAGACCCAGAGAGGTATTCGCTCGTTTTTATCCTAGCGTAGTTACTTTAGAATTTATGGTTATTCTGATATAAAGAATTTTGTGTTTATAATATTGTTAAATTAGTATTTATAGTTTTGTTTTATACCTAATATAATATATATAAATTATTTACTAGATTATATTTATTATATCAGTTTATTAAAATCTATAATTAATTTTGTTTAAATATTGACTTGAAATTAGCATTTACTTCTAAACAAAGCTCTACTCGCAATATGTAATCTGTCAGTAAGGTTCCTAGAAAAAATAAAGTAATGGCATTGTTTTTAGAAGTAAAACCTAAGTTTTAAAAGAACAAAGTTGAGGATGTAAAATAGAATATAGAAGTAATATAAAAAGAACCAAAACCATGGATAAATCTTTGAACAAAAATTAAATTACAGAAGTAAAACCTGAAAGAACAAAACCTTTGATAATTCTAGCACATGAAATAAATTACAGCCTAGGGTTTATAATTTAATATGTAAACCCTAAAAGAATTTGAGAAGGAAAAACAATATCACTTAGGGTTAGAACATATAATATAATCACTTGCATAATCTATCTAGTAGTTATTCTAGGAAATGAAATAGGCAATCCAAAACCTCATACCTGAAAAGTGAAGCTCCTCTAATGGCTAAAACCTGCACACTCAAATACCCAGCATTAAAAATTGACAACAAATATGACCTCTATATAGATGACTCAATCACTTGGGAACTACCATGTTCCATCCAACCATGACCTAGAACCCTTCCTAGTTTTAATCTAGATCCCCCCTGAGCTGTGTAGAAATTCTAACCAGCAATAGATTAATTTCACTCACAACAAATTACAATTGATCATGCAAAATTGTCAACAATGGAGACTGAAAATGGAGCTGTAACACAAAATTATATTAACTCAGTGTAAAATAGCCAACCCTGTAATAACATAGGTTGCTATATATATAGAATACATCAATAGGTCGAATGCATAAGGAGGCATCCAAAACTAGCATAAAGCAGGCTTACCCAAAATAGGCAAATCCCCCATAGGTGTAAAAAGCTGATCCCAAATCTGTCATGAGGCTCACGAATTGGCAAGGGCGCATGGGAAAGCTAATGAGTGGTGGAATGGAAACTCATACATGATTTTGCATGGAGTAAAGAGTGGAGGATTAAAGGGCAAGAAAACAAGTTCACCTCACCTAGTCTTGCTTTCCTATGTGCCTTAAAACACTAAAAAATCAGTCAATAAAGCAGAAAAAGCAGAAGGGCACCTAGGAGGCCAAGAATAAAGCAGATTTGATTCCTAAGGCTTTCCCAAGCGCTACATGAGTTAAAGATGGCAAGTTTGACCTCTATGGATAGGCAATTAACAACTTGCACATGGTGGGACTCATGAACTAGGCAAATAAGACAAAAATAAATGAATTAATGTCTAAGTGGGTAATACTATGGGTTTGATTATTCTAACACCCCCCCTTAAGCCTGACTTTATGAGTAATAAATCAAAATATAGGGCCTAGCAACAAGTCTTAGTCACCCTTTTACATACTGCAAGTCCATATGAAACAAAGAAAGAGGCAAAACCAACTTGGGAAAATCCTCCCTTAAACATGGACTATAAAACAAAATTGTAGAATCTTGTCTCCACTCATGCTTTGGCAGCATGATCAGCAATCCCCAGCAGTGATTTGAGATTGCTGAAGGTCTTCTCACAAAATTCTTTGGTGAAGATATCAGCTACTTGTTCTGAAGATGAACAGAAGAGTAGGTGAATGGTGCCATCATGCACAAGCTCTCTGATGTAGTGCATGTGAATATCAATGTGTCTGGTTCTCTACTTCTGAAATGGATATTTACAGATTCGAATGGTACTCTGGTTATCACAGTAGATGGTAGTTGAGTACTCAGGTTCGAAACCACACTCTCCAAGTAAACCCTGCAACCATAAACACTGAGTTGCTGCAATGACAACTCCTCTGTATTCAGCTTCTGTAGATGAGAGTGCAATGGCACTCTGTTTCTTGCTTGACCAGCTGATTGGCCCTTCTACAAGCATGAACACATAACCTGAAGTGGAATTCCTATTTGTGCTATCACCTTCCCAATCACTGTCAGTAAAACCAATTAACTCAAGATCAGAATTGGATTTATAGAAAATCCCATGTGTCCTTGTTCCCTGAACAAAGCTAAGGATCCTCTTGGCTGCTTTCCAATGGATCTCATGGGGATGATCCATGAATCTAGAAGCAACACTGACTGCATAACAAATATCAGGTCGAGTATGTGTCAAATACAATAAACATCCAATCAACTGTCTATACAAAGTGTTGTTTACCATTGGTGGAGAATCATCTTCCTCCAGGTTCCCTCCTGAAAGGAAAGGAGTTTTGCTTGCTTTGCAATCTTGCATTCTGAATTTGATCAGCTAATCCAAGGCATATTTGTACTGGAGCACCTTGATTCCATCTTTGGTTTGAGCAATCTCAAGCCCCAGAAATTGACTTAAGAGCCCCAAATCTATCATGGAGAAGGCTTGGTTCATAGCTCCTTTTAGGGAAGCAATCTCAGCCTGTGAGCTTCCTGTAATGAGGAGGTCATCAACATATAACACAATGATCATTAATGAACCATTAATTACTTTCATATAGACATTCGAATCTGATTTGCACCGAACAAAATTCAGAGATAGCAAGAAGATATCTATCTTGGCATACCAAGCCCTGGGGGCCTGCTTTAGCCCATACAATGACTTTCTCAACCTGCACACAAGAGAATGGTCAGTAGAAAAACCTTGGGGATGCTGCATATATATCTCCTCAGTGAGATCACCATTCAGAAAGGCACATTTTACATCCATATGATGTACCTCCCATTGCCTTGATGATGCAATGGCTAGAGCTAGCCTGATTGAATCCATCTTTGCCACTGGGGAAAAAGTCTCATTGTAATTGATGCTATGAACCTGTGAGTAGCCTTTAGCTACCAATCTAGCCTTTTACTTCAGTGGTGAACCATCAGCAGCAAATTTGGTCTTATAGACCCACTTACACTGTACTAGTTTTCTCCCTAGAGGAAGATCCACTAGCTCCCATGTGTTTCTCTTCTATAGCGAGTTGAACTCCTCATTCATGGAATCTTGCCATATTGGATCTCCTAATGC
>LPNX010805827.1:635425-658111 GCA_001517045.1 Pseudotsuga menziesii | reverse complement strand
TAGGCTGCACAGTTGATAGCTTCGGCCCAGTACTTTGGTGGCAAAGTTTTGGCCTCCATCATGCATGTTGCCATCTCCTTCAGTGATCTGTTCTTCCTCTATGCAACACCATTCTGCTGTGGTGTGTAGAGGATAGAATGTTGCATCTGAATACCTGCATCTGCACAATAGTTAATAAACTCAGTCTTGACATACTCACCACCATTTTCAGATCTGAGGACCTTGAGTTTTCTTCCACACTAGTTTTCAACCAAAGCCTTGAAGACTTTGAATAGGCCAAAAACTTCTGACTTGTGTTTCATGAAGTGAACCCAACAATACCTGGAAAAATAATCAATAAAGGTCAATGCATATCTGGCCTGACTCATGGACATATGAGGGAATGGGCCAGAAACATCACTGTGAATCAGTTCGAGGGGTGCAGAGGTTCTCTCATGGCTGGCTTTCTCAAATTTGTGCTTTGGGTGTTTTCCTAGGATACAGCCTTGGCAGACTCCTTTGGAAAATTTTATCTTGGGAAACCCTATGACCATATCTTTCTCACTAAGATCAGACAAATACTTGTAATTTAAATGGCCAAATCTTTCATGCCATAGCTTGCTAGCTTCATTATCATGGATAAGAAGAGCAGAGGGGTTTGAGTAAGGCAGGATGTGTGAAAACATGTATACCTTTTGAGCATGATTCGCTACTCCTTTTGCAATGATTCTTCCACTTGAGATTTTTGTGATCTCAACTTCATCTGGTGAGAATATGACTTTCTTAGGAGACCCAGTGTGGGTCATCTGGTACACTGATAGAAGGTTGGAGGCGAGACTAGGGACATACAGCACATTGTTGAAGTTACCATGATCAAGTTCTATCCTTCCTTTGCCTTTACTTTCAGTGAGAGAGTCATCTCCCAGTACAATAGATAGTCCTTTCGACATATCCAGTGAGGAGAAGGCCTCCTTAGTCAAAACCATGTGTCTTGAAGCTCCAGAAACTATGATAAAACTGGGTGAGTTTGATGTGCCAGCAACTAGAGCATGAACTCTCTCTCTGTCATCGGAACTTGATCCTCCTTCTCTCCTCTTTGAGCTTTCTGGAAGGGAGATGCCATTCTTCTCCAGGAGATTGGTCAGCATATCAATCTTCTTTTTCATACAAGAGCTTTCAGTGTGATTTCCCTTCGAACAGTATGAGCACTTGTTCATTTCACCTTTGTTTTTCTTCTTCTGGGTATTTTTCTTGGGACCTTGTTGATCCTCCGGAGACTGCTTCTTGTCTCTTCTTTGATCAGGTGGCTTTTTAGCTTTCTTTTTGCTTTTAGAATCCACCCTCAAATCTCCAGCAACTAGAGCTTGGTCTTTGGAAGGTTTGATGGTGCCCATCATCACCAGCTTGTCTTGTTCTTGTGTGAGAGATTCCATGAAATATGGAAGGCTAGGAATCTTCCAGGCTCGAGCTGTGAGTTTTGTGGCATAGAAGGTCGAAACAAAGACTGAGTAGTTAGGTCCTAGCTTCGAGAGGATGGCCAATACGAGCTGATCATCTTTCTTTTCGATACCACACTGCTTCAGCTGCAAAACTAGTGCTTTGAACTTGGAGAAATATAGCTACAGGGATTCAAAGCTACTGGGACTCAGAGAAATCAGCTCATTTTCAATCTGATGTCCCCTCATCTCATGTGTCTTTCCAAAAATATCAAAAATCTTCTCCCATACTTGATCCGGTGAAGTTAATCCATCGAGATGGAAAAGGAGGTCTCGGGAAATACTGAGACATAGGAGGCCATAGGCCTCATCTCTCCGATTGTGCCATTTGATCTTCTCTGCAGCTGCATTGGGCTCTGCTTTTGTTTCCATAGTCACCCTGTAGAGGCCTTTCTCTCTCAACAATATCTCCATCTCTACTTTCCATTCAAAAAAGTTGAAGGGAGTCAAGATAGTTTTCTGTGAATCCATAGCTTTAGAAAATCTGTCCCGGCTGTCAGTAGAAGGCTCCCAGTCTTGATGTCGAACCTGCAAAACAATTTTTGAAGGAGAGTAACAACCTACAATGGATTTGATACCATGTAGAAATTCTTACCATCAATAGATTAATTTCACTCATAACAAATTACAATTGATCATGCAAAATTGTCAACAATGGAGACTGAAAATGGAGGTGTAACACAAAATTATATAAACTCAGTGTACAATAGCCAACCCTATAATAACATAGGTTTCTGTAGTTATAGAATACGTCAATAGGTCGAATGCATAAGGAGGCATCCAAAACTAGCATAAAGCAGGCTTACCCAAAATAGGCAAATCCCCCATAGGTGTAAAAAGCTGATCCCAAATATGTCATGAGGCTCATGAATTGGAAAGGGTGCATGGGAAAGCTAATGAGTGGTGGAATGGTAGCTCATACATGCTTTTGCATGGAGGAAAGAGTGGAGGATGAAAGGGCAAGAAAACAAGTTCACCTCACCTAGTCTTGCTTTCCTATGTGCCTTAAAACACTGAAAAAGTAGTCAATAAAGCAGAAAAAGCAGAAGGGTTCCTAGGAGGCCAGGAATAAAGAATATTTGATTCCTAAGGCTTTCCCAAGTGCTACATGAGTCAAAGATGGCAAGTTTGACCTCTATGGATAGGCAATTAACAACTTGCACATGGTGGGACTCATGAACTAGGCAAATAAGACAAAAATAAATGAATTAATGTCTAAGTGGGTAATAATATGGGTTTGATTATTCTAACAAGCTGGTTCCAACATGCAAGTAGCCTAGAGTACCTAAGGTATGGCTTCCCTAATTAGTATCAGGTCTCGATCAGTTCTCCTCTTCCCTCTCAGGGAAATGTTCTCCAATAACTCTCTTGAGAATAAGTAGGCAGAATAATGACTCCAAAAGTATGGATCAGAACCCCAAGCCTCTCCTTGGCTTGGGAATTTATAGCTAGACTTTTCAGTCAAAGGGGTAGTTAAATCAAGAATCACTTCATTTATTGATTTAACCCTTTTTATTTAATTTAATACTTTTAATATTTTAACTTAGGAACTTTCAACTAGTTCCTAACTGTACTTTCATAGGATTTATAATATTTAATCTTTATCTTAGTAATAATAATAGAAGGAACTTTTCCTTCTTTCTTACATTATTAATATTATTACTAGGTGTACTCTTTATACATACTCTGTATAAAATATATAATAATATATTATTTGGTAACATTTGTCTTAGGTTATCACATATTGTGATCCCTAGACTTACGACACTTTATTCATTAAGGTCATTAGGTAGATGGTTAGGTCTACTAGGCTAGGTAACTCTAAACATCCTTGCATGTTGGAATCCCTCATATAACATGGCAGTTATTCCGTACTTGTTATAAGTACTCATGTGCTTTAGAGCTTCTCTCTCAACACAAAACATCAATTTACCCATGTGCTCCAGAGCTCCTTGCTCAACACAAAACATATCATCAATCATGTGCTTCAGGGTCCACTCCCAACATAAGAAAACATATATATATATCATATGCAATTGGCTTATGCCCAGTATATCAAAAAAATTATCATGTTCATATGGAATGTGGTTTTCAACCTAGTATATCAAAATAAATCATCAAGGTAACATCATAATCAATGGGCTCATGCCCATAAATGTTAGCTCTAAAATTTGGGATATTACATCCTTCCTCGCTTAGAACAAAACCGTCCCTGGTTTTCTAAGGACTCGGAATGAGATCATGAAACAAGGCGGGGTAAGCCTTTGTCATTTTGGCCTCATTCTCCCAAGTAGCCTCATCAGCTTCGAAGTGATTCGATTTCACTTTCAACTGGACTACGGTGTGCTTCCTGAGCTGTACCTCTATCTTGTCCAATATATGAAGAGGTTCAGGAGCAAACTCTCCTTCAGGTTCCACATGTAATAAGGACCAATCAACCATATGTTTAGTATCATAAACATATTTCTTTAATAATGATGCATGGAAAACATTATGGACTCTTATGTACACGAGTAACGGTAGTTCATATGCCAATGGCCCTCTCTTGGCCAATATTTCAAAATGTCCACAAACGTTAGGTGCTAACTTACCGCACCTTCCCAAGCTCAACAAGATTTGTTTTGCTTTTACTTTCAAGTAGACATGGTCACCTATTTGATAATATTTATCTTTTCTTTTCTTATCCGCGTAACTTTTCTAGTGGGCTTGTGCTTCTTTAAGGTTAACCTGGACCTTGGTAACCAACTATTCCAAGTCCTTTAATAAATCATGCCCTAACATGAATCGATCCATTGGGATATCCCAAGTAATTGGTGTTCTACACTTCCATCCATTGAGTACCTCAAAGGGACTCATCTTGGCAGAAGTTTGGTAACCATTGTTATACGCAAATTCTGCAAGATGCATGAAGTCTTCCCACTTGGTGGGGTTGTTCATGACATACATCCTAAGAATGCCCTCAACAATATGGTTTACCATTTTTGTTTTCTCGTCTATCTGCAGATGATAAGCAGTACTAAACTTCAACTGCATTTCTAATCTGGAGAATAAAGATCTCCAAACGTTTTTGGTAAACTTTGTATCTAGATCCGAGATGATTTCCTTGGGTATCCCGTGCAATATAAATATCTCCTTCAATAATATATCAGCAATGTGTACTTCCTTGTAGGTCGACTTCAGTGGAATGAAGTGTGCCAATTTTGACAGTTTGTCAACTACTACAAAGATAGAATCATTGTGTTTCTTAATTTTTGGTAGAATGGTGATAAAATCCATACTAATGACTTCTCACTTCCATTCTAGAATGGGTAGTGGCTGCAAAAATCCTGAAGGATGGTGATTCTCATCTTTGACTAGCTGACATTCCTGACATTTTGCGATAAACAATGCAATGTTGGCCTTTAACTTAGGGCAGAAAAAGTGTCTCTTAATATCGGATATCATCTTTTGATATCCCATATGCCCCGAGTAGGGTGTCCGATGAAATTTTGTGAGGATGCCAGACTGAATGTCCCTTCCTCCGGAACGTACAATCTCTCTTTGGACCACAACAATCCTATTGCATCTACCTTGTACTCTTTTTTTTGTTGAAACAAACTGTCCTCTTGGACTTTTTTGAGGATTTCTACATAGAAGGGGTCAACTCTATTGGCCGTTCTAATACTCTTGTGCAAATTTGGATCAATTTGACTTAATATCACCTCATATATCATATGAGTTCATCGAATCAAAGCATCATCAATCTTGTTCTCTTTTCCCTTAATATGGTTTATCTCGAAATGGTATTCAATAACGAAATCCAACCATCTGGATTTCCTAGCATTCAGATCTGGTTGCTCGAATAAATACTTCAAACTCATATTGTCTGTCTTCAGAAGGAATTTTCTTTCCATGAGGTAGCGCCTCCACATCTTCAATGCGTGAATGATGGAATCTAACTCAAGATCATGTGTGGGGTAGTATTCTCATGTTATTTTAACTTTCATGAATCATAAAATATCACATATAAATTCTACAAGAGGACTCCTCCAAGTCCTTCTTTGCTTGCATCTGTGCAAACTACGAAATCCCATCAGGATCTGCAATTTGTAGTATAAGTGTGGTCATCAAAAGCTTCTTAAGCTTTTGAAAATTTTGTCCTTCTTCTGCAAGGTGGTCATGGGACAAGCTATTCTCGAGAAGTTCTCAATAAAATTTCAATAATATCTGGCTAATCCCAAAGAGGACATAATGTTGGTGACACTAGTAGGGGAAGGCCAGTATTCTATGGCTCTAACATATTCCATGTCCACAACTATCCCTGTCTCAAAGATAATGTGACCCAAGTACTGTATTTGTGGTTTGTAAAAATCACATTTACTAAACTTAGCAAAAGCTAGTGTTCTCTTAACACTTGTAGTACTATGTGAAGGTGTTATTCGTGTTCCTCTTTACTCTTAGAGTAAACTAGGATGTTGTCTATAAATACCAAAACAAATTTATCTAGATATTTACTCAACATACTGTTCATCATACACATAATGTTAGTGGGTGCATTGGTTAATCTGAATGACATTACTACAAACTCGTAGTGCCCATACCTTGTACGAAATACGGTTTTGTGAATATCCTCCTTGTGAATCCATACCTGATGGTAATGGGATTGTAGCTCAATATTTGAAAATATATTGGATCCTCCTACTTGATCGAACAAGTCATTGATCCTAGGGAGTGGGTATCGATTATTGATAGTCATCTTGTTACGCTGACAGTAATCGATGCACATACACATCGTACCATCCTTCTTCTTTACGAACAATATCAATGGTCCCCAAGGGGACACACTTGGTCAGATATATCCTTTCTCAATCAATTCCTGCAACTTCAGTTTAAGTTCCACCAACTTTGGTGCACTCATGTAGTAAGGGGATTTTGAATTCGGAACTGATCCTGTTGTCAGTTCTATGCAAAAGTATCGATCTCATTTTAGAGGTGTTAGCACTTAGAATGTACCCAGGTTGTAAAAGGTAAACTCCAAGGTAACAGCAAAACCACTTTAGAAAGAAACTGGTATTTTCTTCCAGAGAGGGATCTCTCAATAAATATTTAACAGGACCAGATATAAAATAACACTTAAAGATTTGTATGTATGGCTGAAACAATCACATAACCATTGGGCATGGAGTCATATACAATATAAAGGTATCACAAAGACATGTACATGAGATTCATCAAAGGCAAGATAATCACATCATCACAGTCATTCAAATTAATCCAGGTGAAACAGAAGAGATGACGAAACAGCCCATTAATATAGAGCACCAACAAGGATGAATTCTATATCAACTTTAGTTGAAAATGTATAAAATATCTGAAATTATGACTAGAGCATAAACATATGAATTCCAATCATCCAACGCTGTATTTCATATACGAGGAAGAAACAAAATGAAGTGTTACACTGGGAAAATACGATTACACAAAGAAAGAAGTACATACTGTAATATCAATGACACAGAAATATCTGGTAAAACTCATGCATTTGCTTTGTTATTCAAAAAATAGATATGTTCTCCAAAATTATTCCACAACACGATGGGTTCCAACCCCCATCTCATAAAAAAGATACCAATATATACAAAAAATAATAGATGTTCTAAGAAGATCGATAACTGAATGATCGGCTTAATTTAGAGTCTTGTAACTAAATCCCTAACTTCTAGGAATAAATTACTGCTCCAATCCTAACAAATCATAAAGCTAAAATCAACTTGGTAAAACTCCTTTTGCCTAGTCAGCTCCATGTGTTCGCCCAGTCAGCTCCTTGTTATATGCCGCTTTTCTTTAGGAATGAAGAATGTACTTTGTCTTTCCAAACCGCTCCATGGCTTTCCACTGTTCTGCGCTTGGGGTATCACACTCCATCATTTCCCAAATTGGTACTTCGAGCTCCATGTAGGCCTCGTATGATACTTTGGGCAACCCCTTTCTGATAAGCAGGAATTTTTGGAAAATCTGGAAATCCTTTGTTAACATATCCACAATAGTTTTCCCTGTTAAGATTTTCTCCAAATCGTTAAATTTGGAGTGGTCCATGCGGCTTTGAACAAGCAAGTTGTGATAATGTTCCTGAGAAAACAGTTGCCCCTCTGAGTCCCAAAAGGAAGGCAGTCCGTCTTTGAACAGCTCCTTGAAAACTTGCTTGAAGTTGTCAACCTGTGGAGCCATTTCATCAACTCGGTCCTAGACTGTCTTCATTAAATCATGTTTTTGGATAATTTTTTTAGCCCACAACACTATAGATATTCTATCTTTTATCCCCAGATCATGTAGTTTCTGATATGTCAATGAGTTTAAAAAGTTCAGTGCATTTTGAGCTGTGGAGAGAGGTCTTTTTGCCATGTGTTCATTCACTAGCTTTAACCTTTGGTTGGCCAAATTGATCAGAATGCACTGATCATCAATAAAATTCAGATGGTGTCTGAATTTGGTAATTTCTATAGATAACGTGTCCCAAATAATGTGTTTTGCTCCTTGCAGGGGACCTTTACCTATGTTTTTCTCCTTCAATTCATTTATCTTTTTCTGCAACTGATTCCTGTCCTGTAATATTTGTTTTTTAATTTCATTTACCTTGGCCAATTCATATTTTATCTTTTGATTCTCTACCTTTAATTCTTTAATTGCTTCATCTTTCAATCTCACCTGGGACATAGGCACCAACAAATCATCTACAGAGAAATCATCCAATGGATTTTCGATATTCACAATGGACAAATCTTCACCAGTGGGGGTCTAACTCATTAATTCGTTGATAATTTCCTTCTCATCATTTTGATCTTTTTTCATTAAGGAAATTTGAGACAACAGTTCGCTTCGTTCAGCCTCCCACCTGTCTTTTTCTTCCTGTAGCTTCCCAGCTCTTCCTTTGTACTCCATCATCTCTTGATGGACCTTATCTTTCTCTTCTTAGAGAGCCAATAACTCAGAAGACTGAACATGTTAAGCACCTGGGATCTTCAGCTTTTTCTTTAGGACCTGGAGTGCATTGTCTTTTTCTTCTAACATCCTTCTAACTACCTGGGTATTGTTAGAACTGACAATATCTGTCTGTAGCTTCTTGATCTGAATAGCATTGGGTTTATTCTCAACTCTTTCATGCTTCAATTGAATTTCTAATTTGTCTATCAAAACGTGCAACTTATTAATCCTTACCATAGCTTGTAATAAGTCTGAGTAAATGATATCACTGGTTTGTTTGTGAAGTTGTATCTTATCCAGAGCACTAATTTTGTCCAGCCGGATCTCCATTTCAGACATCTTCTTGTCGTTTACCATAGCCATCTTAAATGTATTTCTCTCAGCATCTCTGGCAAAAACTAGAGAGGTTTTTGAACTGTACAAACTTCTCACCCGCGGGAGCAGATTTCTTGTCTCCTCCAGAGACTGTTTTCTCTTCTCCATATAGCTGGCTTTGAGTTCTTCCTTTGACTTAAATACCGGGCTTGATTCTGAACCGTCTATACCACCCTCCACATTTTTAAAGGAGAACTGATTTACTTGCACAGCTTTCATCAGAATTAGGGAAACCTTTTTGAAACCATCAGAGATTTCATCATTTACAATTTCACCACCTTCAAGCAGCTTTGCTTTTTTGTGGGATCCATCTTCGTCCAATTCCATATTCTCAATCTCAGAGAGACTTCTCTTAATTACAATGTTAGTATTTTCTGATAATGTAATTGGTGCAGCATGTGGATCTTCCTTGAGCTATAACAGATTGGCTATTTCAGCCAGATTTTCAATAGACTGGTGCTCAAATGGCTTATTCTTGTTGGCTTGTTTCCTTAGGGATATAACATGAGGTGGATCATAATTCAATTTTGATTCCTTTTGCAAATCCATATTCTCCAGCAATTTCTCTATGAATACTAAGGCGCCTTTACTTTTAAAAATGAAAGAGCCGACTTTAAGTGGAAATTTAATGTTTGAATACTTTTTGAAAGCCCCAAAATGCTCTTCTTCAGACAGTAACCTATGCCTCATAAATTCAAGTGCGAAAATCCTCGGGGTTAAAAAGGCAGGTAACCTGTAAGGCTGACCGATAAACCCATATATCCTTAACACAGTGTAGTCCTTGTACAGAAACCAGTCTCCAACCCAATCTTCGGGTGAAGACTGCATTAAACATTTCATCTCATCCAGAACACGGGGCAAATCCTCATCAAACAACATTTTGTACATTTCCGACATGATCGAATTAGCAAATTCGAACATGTTGATTTGCTTGGGCAAATCAGAAGAGAGTAGAGTACTTAAAAATTTCAACTCAGTGACATTGGAGCATAACAGAATGTTGAGAAAGTAGGTCTGAAACCTAAAGAACCGAACTTTTGGAAAGTCAATTAACTAAAGATGGATTGCTTCAACGAGATACTCATCAAAGTTAAACACGGGAATTGACTGGGATTCAAGGCTTAAGGAACTTATTCTTAATAAAAAAACCAAGGATGACATCGCCTACACGACAATCATCAACTAGAACCAATACTTGACAAACCAGAGATACTACCAATTAGACTTCATTTTTAAAAATGTGCACAGGGTAGGGTAGGAAAAAACCATCAAGGGATTGACCTTCTTTTAGAATACTAGACAGGAAATGACAGCGATTCTCAGTTTCACAATTCTTGTAAAATTCAGCAAGGACCGACTCATTCACCGACTCACGATTAACAGGGTAATTTTCAGGAAAACTGAGATTTTCTCTAATGACTGTGTCATCAATTTTACAAAGTATTCTGGATGCGGACCGACTCACAATAATTCTCTGGGAGGGAGAGTAGTTTACAGCACACCACTCTACAAATTCCAGGAAATGGAGGGTTTGCTCGAGAGCGAAGTAATACAGAAAAGATTTACATACATTTAATACATCCTTCCCCTGTGAGTTATAATACCACAATTTCTCCTTCATCATGGTTTTTTCATCCTCCAGCTAAATAACTGTGTTAACAACTGGCTCCATCTGGGGATGATACCCTCCCTGTGAGGTATCAAAGAACTCGTAGACCAGGTGCCTTCTTTTGATTTTTTATAATAACTTGTAGGAAACTCATCTTTTGCTTTTTGTAGATATATCATTTTTATGTATTTTTAGAAAAGGAATGGTATGCCTCCTGAATCTTAGGGCTTTCACTACGAGCTTCAAAAACACTCGTCTTACCATTCATATTGACTTGTAAAGGAAAATAAATATGTACAGTCTATGATACAAATTTTACCTTCTCCCTCAGGATAGGTAGTGCTTCAGATACCTTCCATTTACAGGGTTGCTTTCCAAAAGAACCCCATTTGTATATTCCAGCAGAAATGCATTTTTCCCTCTGTATCCAACAACAACATAAGGTCCTACCCACATAGGATCAAATTTTCCATGCTTGTCTTCATTAGGATCATCCCACTTTAAAAGCAGGTCCCCAATATGAAACTGCTCTTCTTTGACTCTTATGTCAAAAGTATTTTTTATTTTCTCCTGATGTGACTGCACTTTCTCATAAGCCTTGTTTATTCATTCCTCCAATTCGATGATCTGATTTATCCTTCGTTGTATGTGATTTGGTTCTTCTTGCTGATCTTGGAAATATCTCATGACGAGTACCCCTAGTGATGCTGGAAAAACCACTTCAGCCCCATACACCATTTGGAAAGGAGACATGCCAATCACCCTTTTAGTACTAATTCTGTCAGCCCATAGAGCATATTTTAGTTTGGTGTTCCAGGACCTCTTATTATCCTCGAACAGCTTCTTAATGATCCTTACCAGGCTTTTATTTGAAGATTCAGCTAACCCATTTCCTTGAGGATAATAGGCCGTTGAATGATTGAGACTTATGTGATACTTATGACAAAAATTTATCATTTTCCTAGATTTGAAAGAAGCTGCATTATCTGTCACTATCCTTTTTGGGCACCTGAATCGAGCCAAGATGTTGTCTTCAAGAAACTCCATAATTACATTTTCAGTGGCTCTCCTGGTAGGAATTGCTTCTATCCATTTAGTAAAATAGTCTGTAGTCGTCAAAATCCACTTGTGCTGACCTGATGAATTGGGATTTATTTCACCAATAAAATCCAATCCCCACTGCTGGAATGGAGCTTCAACTGTGATTGGATTCAAAGGGAGAGGCAGTACTTTTCTCTTACCGTCAAAAATTTGGCATTGATGACATTTACTAATTTCTTTATAGACATCTGAAAATAATGTAGGCCAATAATAACTTGCTCTTAGGATTTTTTTCGCAGTCACTTTCCAAGAATGATGCCCTCCACAATCTCCCTGATGAAATTCTTTAGTAATTTGCTGAGCTTCATCCTCCAAGAGACAATTCAGCAACACTCCTCCAGGATCTTTCCAATAGAGATATTTATTTATGATACAAAATTTAGCAGATTTTAGCTTTACAGCTCTCGCTCTTGATTTACTTAATCCCTCTAGTGCTTGCAAATTTCGGAGGACATATACAATATCAGAATACCATGGAGATGCCACAAAATCAACCATTACTTCTATCTCTGTATCCAACTGATTAGACTGGTGAGACAAAAAATTGATTTGCAAAGATTCACAATTTGAATTTGTCATCATTTTTGCCAAACCTTGTCCTTTAACCAGCTTCATGGGTTTTATTTCTATGTCATACTCAAGTAATGTAGCAATCCATCTTGCCCTCTTGCCTTCTGGATCCGGTTGTGTCAAAATTGCTTTTACTGCAGCAGTCGGAACATGCGCAATTATATGTGAATGCAAAACATATATCCTAAAATATTTTAATGCTTTAACTAAAGCATATGCCTGCTTTTCCATGATGTCATATTTCAACTCTCTGTCTCGTAGCATTTTACTGAAAAAAGCTATGGGCTGTTCCATATTTTCATCATTTTTCTGCAATAGTACTGCTACTATGGTATGTTCTGAGGCATATGAGAATACTGAAAATTCTTTGGTAAAGTCTGGACTTACCAACACAGGAGCTTCTGAAATTGCTTTCTTGATTTCCCAAAAAGGTTCCCTAGCTTCTGAATTGCACTTTATTTCATGACCCTTTTTTAACATGTTTGTAATATTCATCAGAATCTCAGCAAAGCTAGGTACAAATATTCTCAAGAAATTTACCTGTCCCAAGAATGATTGTATCTCCTTTTTGCTTCTAGGCTCTCCAACCTTCAGAATCGCACTTACCCGTTCAGGATCAATCTTGATGTTGTCTTTAGAAATTATATGCCCCAGGAGTTTTCCTTCTTCTAATGCAAAATTAGATTTCTTCGGATTCAAAGATATACAATATTTTCTACACTTCATGAAAACCTTCTCTAGATGACGCAGATGTTCTCTGTCAGACTTTGAATAGACTGTGATATCATCCATATAAATTACCACATAAATCCCAATTTCTCCCGCAAAGGAAATGTCCATAGCTCTCTGGAAAGTAGCTCCTGCATTCATCAGTCCAAAAGGCATTTTTGCATACATGAAAGTGCCCCAAGGTGTGGTGAAAGCAGTCTTCTCTTGGTCTTCAGGTAGTACCTTGATTTGATTATAACCAAAGAAACCATCCAACATTGAAATCCTCTCAGCTCCTACCACCTGCTGTAGTATATGATCCATTTTTGGTAAAGGATAATTATCTTTCATAGAGACCTTATTCAAATTGCGGAAGTCTATACACAGTCTTATCTCTCCATTCTTCTTTCTGGAAGGTACCAGGTTTGCAACCCATTTAGAAAACCTGAGTGTGACAATGATATTAGAATCAAACAACTTCTTTATTTCCTTCTCAATGACAGGGAGAAATTTGGGGTTTATCCTCCTGAGTTTCTGTTTGAAAGGTTTTTCCCCAGGCTTTATAGGAATAGTGTGCTGTATGATAGATGTATCATATTCTTTAAGGTCTTGATAACTCCAAGCAAACACATCTGTATACTTCTTCATTAGCTTCACATACTCTTCTTTCTCCCTTTCAGGCAGTTTCTTGGACAATTTTATGAATTTAGGATTTTCTTCAGTACCAATATTCTTATCCTCTATAGCATCTCCAACAGGTTTTACTTTGGGATTCTTGGCAACGTCATTTTGATCAAAAATATTTTCTAAAGGGATTAGGCCTCTTGGTATGAAATTATTTTTCAGCTAGATAATATCCTTACCTCCCAGGGTTTTCCTTAGCTTTTTACCATCTTCTTCTTCTATCTCATTTTCTTCATCATCCTCAAGGATTTCATCATTATCATTTTCAGTGTCAAAATGAGTATTCATGAATTCTCCTGATAATTCTAAAAATATTATGATCTGCATATCATCTTCAAACACTTGCCAATATTTGGAATTATCAGGAATAGATGGTCTATTCACCATTTCGATCTGGTATTCCTTCTGACCAGCCATAGGAGTATCAAATTTTCCAGCAGCCACGGCCAAAGAATCAGCTACCAAATTGTCAAGCCTGGGAACTACCTGGACTGTATGCTCCATAAAAAAGTTTCCCAACATATCCCATACTTCATTTCTGTAAGCCCTCATACGTGGATGCCTGGTTTGATAGCTATCATTTACCTGATTTATTACCAATTCTGAATCTCCTAAGACCCTTATTTTTTGAGCTCCCAAGTCCTTCAACGCGTGCAATCCGAGTAACAAAGCTTCGTCTTCGGCCACATTATTTGTACATTCAAACATCAACTTATATGACAAAAATTTGAAATCATGAATAGGAGAGATTATGTACACACCCACTCCAGCACCAGTTTTTGCAACAGATCCATCAAAATACATAATCCACTGCCCTTCTCTCTTTTGCTTTGCTTCCAAAGCATCTTGCTCTGTCCTTTCCTTTCCTTTGTTCTCCTCAGACTTCTTCTGTAAAGCCTCTTCTACATCGTGTGGAACAGCATCATTAAAGAAAATGGAGGACCCCAAATCAGTATCAACAGCATAAATATGATGAACTTCAGGCTTGTCCTGACTGCTTACTACATATGGATTTCTCTTCTCACTATATAATCTTTTGTTCCCGTCTTGAACAGGAATCGTGGCATACGACATATCCATCTGCAAACTGCCTTTCAATTTGGAAGTCCGGGATCTTGACAACAGGAACCCAAACTTTGGTGGGATATCTGCTACCACCACATCCATAACTATAGTTTTAGAAGGCAATTTATTTAGGGTTACCACCATGTCTTTAATTAACCCAAGGCATTTTACTCTTTTAGAATGAAAGGAATACAGATCTTTATAAGGTCTTGTTACCTCTAATCCCAAACTTTCCACCACCCCTTTGGGCATTAGATTGTGTGATGCCCCAGAATCCAACATAGCATTATGGACCACTTTGTCATGCACATTCAGGCTCAAATAGAAAGGAGGAACCTCTTCACCTTCCATATTTTGAACTTTTGGTCCAAATGAAATAGCTAGACTGTCATCATTCAGTTCCAAAATGTCAGACTTCCATTCGCCTTGATTCCTGACCATTTTCATGATGGTATCCCTGTATTCAGTGTTTCTCAACAATTCATTGAACGGAACGGAGATTTTTAGCTTTGAAAGCTCATTTTGTAAATTAAAACTAGCACCAATCTTTTCCACGTCAACCTGAGTCGCCTTCTTTATTATTTTATTCCTTTGTACATCATTTTTAACTTCTTTGTTTACAAAAGGCTCTTTTTGTGGTTCTTTTCCTTTTTCTATATTTAAAGAACTAGAGGAAGGCTGATTTGGATTTGCCTTCCCTTTATTTATGAGGACATACCTGTTCCTCAATCTGATTTTCCTCTGCACATCATCCATAGCATGTAAATATCCTCTTTGATACAACTCATTCTCCTTTTCAAATTCTTCATTTCCACCCTCCTGTTCAAACAAGTTATGTTCCTCTTCAGTAAGATATATCTCTATATCCTTCTCTCCAAACAGGTGAATCTCATTTTCAGGGGGATCTTCTTCATCAGCAACATAATTTTCAGGGAAAGGGGGACGAATGGGCTGTTCTTCTTGGTTCCTTGGATTTCTCTGGTCTCTCTGTCTATTTTGAGGAGGAACAGGGGGATTTGGTCTTCTGAAATTTGGATTCCTGATTTGGGCCTCCCCCTGCTCTCTGTTGAAAGGCCTAGTATCCATAGTTAATCTATCCATCAACTTCTCCATGGTTTTCAACATCATTTCGAATTTAGCATTAACAGAAGAGGATGAAGTAGAAGGCAAATTTTATTCTTTTCTCCTCCTATCCAAATCCCTATGCTTCATTTTTCCACTCGCCATCATGTTAGCTTCCACTTCTAGGGCATCAGTAAACATGGCAGCAAGAGTTGCCGATTTCCTCTTTCGCAATGAGAATGCAAAATCATTATCAAAATCCCCAGCATAATGTAGTTTGGCAGCTACAGGAGAAGGTTTTATATCTTCTGGAATAGAGTTGTAAGCCCTCATGAATCTACTTGAGAATTCATGAACAGAATCGAAACCCCTTTTTTTAAGACTGTTATACTGAGATAAAAGCTACAGAGGATTCTGTTTATCATCCCACCTATCCAGGAAAGTAGTTTGGAAAGCCTGAAAATTCAGTATGGACCCATTTGGCAAATCTTTGAACCATTTCTTTGCTTCTCCTGACAAACTTTGGGCAAATAACCGCATTTTAACATCAAGATAATCAACTTCTTCTAAGTCAATAAAATCCTCAAATTTGGCAACATGTTGTTTTGCAGTTATATCACCCTCTCCATCAAACAAGGAAATTCTCTGGGAATAGTTCTGAGGGAGGTCATGTAATACAGCAGGCAGACGCAAGGGAGCAAATCTGGCGGCCATTGGTCTGGGTGGATTCACAGGAAGTGAATAACTTTGAGTACTTTGAGAGCTGGATGTTTCAACTTTAGTGGTTTGTTGCAAGTCCCTCCAGAGGGAATCTAACAGATAAGACTCTAACCTACGAGGATTAAAATCAGTATTTTTAAGGTCAGATTCAGATTTAGTCCTCAACAGGTTTTTTGTAGTATCAACTTCCCATTCTGGATTAATATGGGGACCTTGTGATGATGATGGTCCGAACAAAGGAAAATCTATCTTTTCTTTATTTTTTCTCTTAAACAAATTTTCTGGATCTTCAAAACTTTTCAATATTTCGGTATCAGAGTTACCTTGCGTGTGCCTTCTCGAAGCCAGAATGTCTTCTTTAAGTTCTGAAAAACTTCACAATGAAGTCGCCAGGGAAAATATACAACCTTCTTTACTTTCCAAAATTCCTGTTTTCCCGCAGAAATATTTCTTCAACTTTGTCGTTCTCCCAGGGCAGATATGCTCATTCGTGTCCCCGGAAACAGCGCCAGTTTGTTAGCACTCAGAATGTAGCCAGGTTGTAAAAGGTAAACTCCAAGGTAACAGCAAAACCACTTTAGAAAGAAACTGGTATTTTCTTCCAGAGAGGGATCTCTCAATAAAGATTTAACATTACCAGATATAAAATAACACTTAAAGATTTGTATGTATGGCTGAAACAATCACATAACCATTGGGCATGGAGTCATATACAATATAAAGGTATCACAAAGACGTGTACATGAGATTCATCAAAGGCAAGATAATCACATCATCACAGTCATTCAAATTAATCCAGGTGAAACAGAAGAGATGAGGAAACAACCCATTAATATAGAGCACCAACAAGGATGAATTCTATATCAACTTTAGTAGAAAATGTATAAAATATCTGAAATGATGACTAGAGCATAAACATATGAATTCCAATCATCCAACGCTGTATTTCAGATACGAGGAAGAAACAAAATGAAGTGTTACACTGGGAAAATACGATTACACAAAGAAAGAAGTACAGACTGTAATATCAATGACACATGAATCTCTGGCAAAACTCATGCATTTTCTTTGTTATTCAAAAAATAGATATGTTCTCCAAAATTATTCCACAACACGATGGGTTCCAACCCCCATCTCATAAAAAAGATACCAATATATACAAAAAATAATAGATCTTCCAAGAAGATCGATAACTGAATGATCGGCTTAATTTAGAGTCTTGTAACTAAATCCCTAACTTCTAGGAATAAATTACTGCTCCAATCCTAACAAATCATAAAGCTAAAATCAACTTGGTAGAGCTCCTTTCTCCTAGTCAGCTCCATGTGTTCGCCCAGTCATCTCCTTGTTATATGCCGCTTTTCTTTAGGAATGAAGAATGTACTTTGTCTTTCCAAACCGCTCCACGGCTTTCCACTATTCTGCGCTTGGGGTATCACACTCCATCATTTCCCGAATTGGTACTTCAAGCTCCATGTAGGCCTCGTATGATACTTTGGGCAACCCTTTTCTGATAAGCAGGAATTTTAGGAAAATATGGAAATCCTCTGTTAACATATCCACAATAGTTTTCCCTGTTAATATTTTCTCCAAATCGTTAAATTTGGAGTGGTCCATGCGGCTTTGAACAAGCAAGTTGTGGTAATGTTCCTGAGAAAACAGTTGCCCCTCTGAGTCCCAAAAGGAAGGCAGTCCGTCTTCGAACAGCTCCTTGAAAACTTGCTTGAAGTTGTCAACCTGTGCAGCCATTTCATCAGCTCGGTCCTGGACTGTCTTCATTAAATCATGTTTTTGGATAAATTTTTTAGCCCACAACACTATAGATATTCTATCTTTTATCCCCAGATCATGTAGTTTTTGATATGTCAATGAGTTTAAAAAGTTCAGTGCATTTTGAGCTGTGGAGAGAGGTCTTTTTGCCATGTGTTCATTCACTAGCTTTAACCTTTGGTGGGCCAAATTGATCAGAATGCACTGATCATCAATAAAATTCAGATGGTGTCTGAATTTGGTAATTTCTATAAATAACTTGTCCCAAATAATGTGTTTTTCTCCTTGCAGGGGACATTTACCTATGTTTTTCTCCTTCAATTCATTTAGCTTTTTCTGCAACTGATTCCTGTCCTACAAGATTTGTTTTTTAATTTCATTTACCTTGGCCAATTCAGATTTTATCTTTTCATTCTCTGCCTCTAATTCTTTAAATGCTTCATCTTTCAAGCTCACCTGGGAAATAGGCACCAACAAATCATCTGCAGAGAAATCATCCAATGGCTTTTCGATATTCACAATGGACAAATCTTCACCGCTAGGGGTCTGACTCATTAATTCCTCCATAATTTCCTTCTCATCATTTTGATATTTTTTCATTAAGGGAATTTGAGACAACAGTTCGCTTCGTTCAGCCTCCCACATGTCTTTTTCTTCTTGTAGCTCCCCAGCTCTTCCTTTGTACTCCATCATCTCTTGATGGACCTTATCTTTCTCTTCTTGGAGAGCCAATAACTCAGAAGACTGAACATGTTCAACACCTGGGATCTTCATCTTTTTCTTTAGGACCTGGAGTGCATTGTCTTTTTCTTCTAACATCCTTCTAACTGCCTGGGTATTTTTAGAACTGACAATATCTGTCTATAGCTTCTTGATCTGAATAGCATTGGCTTTATTCTCAACTCTTTCATGCTTCAATTGAATTTCTAATTTGTCTATCAAAACTTGCAACTTATTAATCCTTACCATAGCTTGTAATAAGTCTGAGTAAATCATATCACTGGTTTGTTTGTGAAGTTGTATCTTATCCGGAGTGCTAATTTTGTCTAGCTGGATCTCCATTTCAGACATATTCTTGTCATTTACCATAGCCATCTTAAATGTATTTCTCTCAGCATCTCTGGCAGAAACTAGAGAGGTTTTTGAATTGTACAAACTTCTCACCCGTGGGAGCAGATTTCTTGTCTCCTCCAGAGACTGTTTTCTCTTCTCCATATAGCTGGCTTTGAGTTCTTCCTTTGACTTAAATACCGGTCTTGATTCTGAACCGTCTATACCACCCTCCACATTTTTAAAGGAGAACTGATTTACTTGCACAGCTTTCATCGGAATTAGGGCAACCTTTTTAAAACCATCAAAGATTTCATCATTTACAATTTCACCACCTTCAAGCAACTTTGTTTTTTTGTGGGATCCATCTTCGTCCAATTCCATATTCTCAATCTCAGAGAGACTTCTCTTAATTACAATGTTAGTATTTTCTGATACTGTAATTGGTGCAGCATGTGGATCTTCCTTGAGTTGTAACAGATTGGCTATTTCAGCCAGATTTTCAACAGACTGGTGCTCAAATGGCTTATTCTTGTTGGCTTGTTTCCTTAGGGATATAACATGAGGTGGATCATAATTCACTTTTGATTCCTTTTGGAAATCCATATTCTCCAGCAATTTCTCTATGAATACTAAGGCACCTTTACTTTTAAAAATGAAAGAGCCGACTTTAAGTGGAAATTTAATGTTTGAAGACTTTTTGAAAGCCCCAAAATTCTTTTCTTCAGACAGCAACCTCTGCCTCATAAATTCAAGTGAGAAAATCCTCGGGGTTAAAAAGGCAGGTAACCTGTAAGGCTGACCAGTAAACCCATATATCCTTAACACAGTGTAGTCCTTGTACAGAAACCAGTCTCCAACCCGATCTTCGGGTGAAGACTGCATTAAACATTTCATCTCATCCAGAACACGGGGCAAATCCTCATCAAACAACATTTTGTACATTTCCGACATGATCGAATTAGCAAATTCGAACATGTTGATTTGCTTGGGCAAATCAGAAGAGCATAGAGCACTTAAAAATTTCAACTTAGTGACATTAGAGCATAACAGAATGTTGAGCAAGTAGTTCTGAAACCTAAAGAACCGAAATTTTGGAAACTCAGTTAATTGAAGATGGATTGCTTCAACGAGATACTCATCAAAGTTAAACACAGGAATTGACTGGGATTCAGGGCTTAAGGAACTTATTCTTAATAAAAAAACCAAGGATGACATCGCCTACATGACAATCATTAACCAGACCCAATACTTGACAAACCAGAGATACTACCAATTGGACTTCATTTTTAAAAATGTGCACAGGGTAGGGTAGGAAAAAACCATCAAGGGATTGACCTTCTTTTAGAATACTAGACAGGAAATGACAGCGATTCTCAGTTTCACAATTCTTGTAAAATTCAGCAAGGACCGACTCATTTATCGACTCACGATTAAGAGGGTAATTTTCAGGCAAACTGAGATTTTCTCTGATGACTGTGGCATCAATTTTACAAAGTATTCTGGACGCGGACCGACTCACAATAATTATCTGGGAGGGAGAGTAGTTTACAGCACACCACTCTGCAAATTCCGGGAAATGGAGGGTTTGCTCAAGAGCAAAGAAATACAGAAAATATTTACAGACATTTAATACATAGTTCCCCTGTGAGTTATAATACCACAATTTCTCCTTCATCATGGTTTTTTCATGCTCCAGCTAAATAACTATGTTAACAAGAGGTAATCTAGGGATTTCATTAGGAAATACATCCTTGAATTCTACAACAAGGGGAAAGTCCTCTATGCGTTGTTCTCTCTCAGCCTCTATGTCTCGAATATTTATTGCAAATAATTTGCATCCTTTTCTAATGCACTTCCTTGCTTCAAAGTCAGATGTATGCCTTACTAAAACTTTCTTTGGTACACCTTGAATCTTCACTGGATTCCCTTGGCTATATGTCCACAAGATTGACTTGTGTAAGCAATTGAGCATTACATAGTGTTGTTCCAACCAGACCATGCCGATAAGTATGTCATATGATCCTAAAGGTAGGATGTTCAGGTTTACTTTCATAGGATAACCATTCAGGTTTACCTCACAGTCTTTAACTATTTCCGAAAATTTTCATTTGGTACCTGTGGCTAACTATACAAGTCAAGGTTTATCATGCTTAACTATTCCTAGTTTGCATACTTCAACAATTTTAGGTGATACATAGCTCCCGCAAGCACTGGGGTCAATCAGTATTGAAATAGAAGTTGTAATATCCCAAATTTTCGGCCTAACACTTATAGGCATGTGCCTATTGATTATGATGATTATCTTGATGTTTTATTTTTATACTGGGTCATAGACCCCACTGCATATGAACATGATGATTTGTTTATATATTGGGCGTAATCCAATTATTAATGATATGTGTGTGTGTGTGTGTGTGTGTGTGTGTGTGTGTGTGTGTGTGCGTGTGTGCGTGCGTGTGTGCGTGTGTGTGTCTGTGTGTGTGTATTGTGTCGGGCGTGGAACTTGAAACACATGATTTATGAGATGTTTTGTGTTGATTGGGAAGCTCTGGAGTATTGGAGTGATTGATGTATTGTGTTGAGCGGGAAGCTCTAGAGCATAGAGTCCTTGGCCATTGTATCCCTATGTGTATCATACAAGTACATCCTAGCATTTAGTCATTAGAGGAAATTTCAATATAAAATGGGCCTTCCAAAAATAATACAAATTCCATGTCATCATGTATTAGCCAATCAAAATGCTTTAAAATTAAAAAAGGGAGCACCTCTTAAACAATTTTTTAATATAAATTTGGGGATATGTATCATAAAAAACTACCTTTTTGTTTGTATTTTTGACATATCTCCCTCTGTTTTTACTCAAATTTCGATCAAGAGAGCTCGTTGGATGCGGAATTAAATTTAACATCCAATGAGTACCCACTTGACATACTTTTGATGTGACCCACTACCAAAAAAACAAGAAATGCTTGAAAAAATGTGATGTTGATGTCATAGGGAGATATGTCGAAAATACAAACAAAAAAGTATTTTTTTTATTTTCTTCCTCCAAAATTAATTAATATTATTTTATTATTTTAACTATTATTTTATTAATTTTCCTTAGGAGGCCCATTTTGAGTTGACTTTTCCTCTAATGGTTAAGTGAGGAGCTCTGGAATTGTATTGAATTGTAACTTTATGTTAAATAGTTGAGTATGGGCTCTGGTAAGCACTAGGGGTTACTGAAAATAAATTAATAGCTTTCAAGTGAAAATGACAGAAAAATATTGATCTCATCATACTTATTTATAGGTGATTAAACAAAATTACAAATTTATATATTCTCATCAAAGTACTGAAGCACTACCATGTTATATGAGGGAAATCCAACATGCAAGGATGTTTAGAGTTTCCTAGCCTAGTAGACCTAAACCATCTACTTACTTGACCTTAATAAAGAAGTATCATTTAGTCTAGGTATCATGGTATATGATGCCCAAAGACAAGTGTTAACAAGTCATATATTATTATGTACTTTATACATGGTATGTA
>LPNX010805827.1:587644-634605 GCA_001517045.1 Pseudotsuga menziesii | reverse complement strand
AACCACATGCATAAATCTTTAAAGGCCTCTCATAACTATTGATTATAAATTAACCAAGTGAACAATTAAAACAATTAAAGAACTCTGCCATTATAAATAGAGGTCACGATAATGACCTTGTGGGTTCACAAACCAAGTTGTAGGACTCCATAAACAACCATATCATTTATGCATAAACAATAACCAAAATTAAATTAACATGCATCTCATTCCATATAACGAATTAAACAAATATATCATTACACAGGAATTGTTTCTGGTATTAAATGATATCAGAATCGTATTACAGTCCAAATAATTACAATGGGGACAAGAATCAAACCTTGTGGGCATACAATCCCAACCCTCATCCATATCAAATATACAACTCATTACAACAACCACGAATAGGGTTCCAACCCTGTGGGTATTGGGTACAATGCCACGCTATACATTAGAGTATGCAAGCTACTTTTAATAAGATCAACGCTATTAAAATCACAACCCAACATATACACTACAACAAGGTTGTAAGACCTAGGTCTTTGTCTAATGTTGCAAGCATGACCTCTACCTTAAAACCATCTAAAATATTAGAGTCCCTTTTTAAAGTCTATCTACAGAAATGAAGGCCATCGTGGGATTGCACCTTGGATTATCCATATAATCCACATTATATACCAAACCCATGAAATCATTAAAACAATAAAACAATCATCTGAACCTATGTGCAACATTCACCCAAGCCACGACATGGCAACTAAAATTACATAGTGTGGTTATAATCATTAAACTAACTCTGTAAACTATTTCACCCCACACGGTAAACAACGCAGTTTAAACAGTAATAAAATCTATTGGAGCTATCATAGGCACTAAGGAAAAGGTTCAAGCCATTTATGACATGGCCTTAAGCCACGTTGTCCATTATTATAACAAATATAAATACTCAACACACAGGCCATAACCAAAGGCGTATGCCTATTTATAACCATGATAATAAAACTTTAATGTAGAATGAATTCTATCCACACACAGTAAGCATAAAAACCATGGCCATTCACAAAATGAAGAGTATTTACATTATTCACAGTAAACCCATAATCACATTCAAGACTACACAAGCATGCCAATGGCCTATGGCACCATTGCAAGCAATGGTGCAGACCATGGCTCAAAAGCCCCAAATCCATTATGATGTACACAACCAAAAAAAAATACACAGAGCCTGTGAGAATGCGAGTTACCTCCACAGCAAAACCACCACACCATTAATTTAAAAACCCAATTCTGTTCATTACAAATCCCAAAGGTGAATTCAAACCCCATAGAGAACCCCAAAACCAAATGGTGAAACACCATCCAGATAGGATAAGGGACAACAAGAGCAAGATTGTTGGAAAGGATTACCTTGCATTTTGCTCACAGTCAAACCCACGATAGAGCTTAAGCCATGATGCTCTCCCTCATACCATGGCACCTGCAACCAAGCAGCGAAACCATGAGTTACAAGTTTGGGAATGATAGAAGTTTCAAAACAACATGAAATAGTAGTCAAGAAAACCCCAAGCGAAGCTTTCTTCCTAGTCTAGAGGTCACCTCCATTCCCCTTGCACAGAGCCAGGACCAAACCCCAATTGACAAGCAAAATGACCAAACCACCGTGAGCCAAGACTAGGTTAGGACTGCCATGAAAACCAAGGTGCATTAATGGCACCAGCCGGTTTCCAACATCAAACCCAAAAACCCACCTTGCCATAGTTTGAAATCATTACCAAATGATGGTCTCCACTACCATGCAAAACATTCAACCCCAACGTATAAGGTTCAAACCATAAAATATGTCACCACCCCAAATCACATCACAAGGTTAACATATTAAATCGTTTATATTATAACAAGGCTATGTTGGGTACTTAGTCCATGTATAGGATGCACTAGTCCAAGGTTTATGCCAGAAGGCATACAACATATAAACCATAGGCTTAACTCCTTAACCCAATACAATGAAATTTCCATAAGATTAATTCTTAGTGAACATGGCATATAAAACATGCCATGTTAATATTTAACCCCCTTAAAAATGAAAGGTCTGGTTTTAAGCCAAGATCATAACCTACACATACGAGAACATAAAGATGTTAATAATTTTAATAAAATAAACACAGAACAATATTATATTAAGTATAAAAAGATGAAACATAAAACCATAAGCAAGTATAAGTAATGTACAGGAAATTTAGCTGTGATAGCTAAATTGATGAGAATAGCACTTACTAGGTTATAAATATGAGTCGATAAGGAACTGTAACAACCAGTAGTAGGTCCTTTAGGATCAAGACATTCGATACTCTTTAAACAAGACCTCGTCATAAAGTATGAACTGCATATGAATAAAATAGGTGCCTTAGTTCAGAGAACTAAGTAAGCCTGTGAACAAGTAAACACCTTTACCTCTCAAACCGTCAAGGGAGAACGAGTCCTGCCACTCCACCCACTTTGTTTCCACAAAAAAAGTTAAATTAGGACTTTATAAATAACAAGTACGACTATGCAGAAAGGACGAAGCATTTAAATTCAATAATGACACATACGTGACAGATGTATAAACATAAGACTAAGGAGTAAACAACAGTACGACATCTTAAGTAAAATACATTAATAATAATGACTGAAACTAAATGACATAACGTAATAACAAGTTACGAGTAAACAGTGGTACATGAAGTGTACGATATAGTTCCGCAAGTCAATAATGTTTCGACTAGGTACTTTTTACTAGCCTATAATTAATTTTTTCAATTTTTGGGGACATTACAAGTGGTATCAGAGCCAAGTTTCAATACTAAGAGACCTATGGGCGCACCAAGCACTTACTGGCAAGAAAATAAAGTATGATATTAAATTTGTTACTAATAGGAAATTTTTCTATTATTTAATTTTTTTTGAACATTTCAGTTTATGAACACTTAGGAAGATAACAACCGACAAGGAAGAATGAACACCCCTACCCTAGAAAGAGAACTGGTGGTGGAGATTAATTCTGATATTTTGAATACTATACACAGTCTTCAAGTAGAATTGTGAAGTCTCAAAGAAGACAGTATGAATGGAAGAAAAGAACAGTAAGCTATAAATGAAGCGTTACTAAGAAATATGACGGGAGGAATCCCACAGGGTAAAACTACCCAGTCCACAAATAGTTCCAAAAGAGAACCTTACCATAAACGGGATAGCATCCCAAGAGAAGGAGAAAAAAGGAGCATACCCCTGAAGCACTGAAAGGAGATCATCACAGTCCTTCCAGTGATTACTCTCTTTCTCCTCGAAGGAAGAAGTAAAGAAGAAATAATAGTCTTCAGGGGGGGTTTCAAAAAATAAGAACCCCGGCCTATGAAGGTGAAGTAAACACTTGGGAAAATACTGAAGAGTGGCTGCTGGGAATGATTAAGTATTTCCAGGTTCATAACTATTCAAGTGAGATGAAGGCTCGTCTTGTCATCTATAACTTGAATGGTAAGGCTGCCAGATGGTGGAGAGATTTAAAACACACCAAGAAATATGAGCTAAGTGAAATACATTGGGATACCTTCAAAAAAAAATTCCAATAGAAATATATGTCAGAAAAGTGAAAGAGTTTCATGAAATACACATGGGATCCATGACTATGGATGTGTTTATTAACAGATTTCTAGATCTGTTGCATTATGTACCATACATCAAATAAGAAAAGGTAAAGATCCAATAGTTTATGGGATGTCTTCCTCCCAATTTTAGGGACAAGATTGAATTCGACATGCCTAAGACCTTGGATACCACACTGCATAAAGCTAGGCTCTGTTATGAGCATGGACAGCTAAGGCAGGAGAACATGAACTGAAACCTAGACAAGTCTAAAAACTTATCTGATAACCGTAAACCTAGGTCCAACCCATAGCCATACAGAAAGCATAATAACAGCTTTGAAGAAAACTAAAACTTTAATAAATATAGTACAAATCCCTATGTACTAGCTGCTAATGTTAACAAGCTAGTAGCTAGTGGAGCCAATGCTACCCCAGTACAGATCAAGTGCTAGAAATGTAGTGGGCCTCATTATGCCTGAGATTGTAAGAACAAGACTGGTGGGGTTTTGCATAACTTACGGTAAGAACCACCTATTGAGGACATATCTAGAACACCGCGGATCTATGCAGCATTGGATGGCCAAGAGGCACACCATCAAGCTACAATGGTTGAAATAGAAGGTAATATATTGAACACTTCTATTTCAATACGTATTGATCTCGATGCTTGTCAAAGCTATGTTTCACCTAAAATTGTTGATGAATGCAAGCTAGGAAAATTAAAACATGATAAACCTTGGCTGGTTCAGTTATCCACAAGTATGAAATGAAAAGTTTCGGAAGTTGTTAAAGAATGTGAGGTAAACCTAAATGGTTTTCCTATGAAAGTAAACCTGAACATCCTACCTTTAGGATCATACAATGTACTTATCGGCATGGATTGGCTAGAACAACACCATGTCATGATCGATTGTTTGCACAAGTATATATTGTGTACTGATAGCCTAGGGAACCAAGTGAAGGTTCAGGGCATTCCAAAGAAAGTTTCTGTAAGACAAATATCTTCCTTAGAAGCGAAGAAATACATCGAGAAGGGCTACAAGTTTTTTGCAGTGAACATTTGAGACATAGAGTCTGATAAAGAGCAACGCATAGAAGACTTCCCCATTCTTGAAGAATTCAGGGATGTGTTTCCTGAGGAAATCCCAGGATTACCTTTGAAATGAGACCTAGACTTTTCCATCGAACTAACCCCCGGATCAGTTTCAACTTCCAAATCCCCTTACCACATGAGTGAACTTGAGTTAGTGGAACTCAAATTGTAGTGGCAAGAGTTGATAGAGAAAGGGTATATCCAACCTAGTGTGTCTCCTTGGGGAGCACATATATTGTTTGTAAAGAAGAAGGATGGTATGATGTAGATGTGCATCGATTACTGTCAGTTGAACAAAATGACTATCAAGAACCATTATCCACTCCCTAGGATCGATGAATTGTTCGATCAGGTGGGAGGATCCATAATATTTTCAAATATTGACCTGCGATCTGGGTACCATAAGGTATGAATCCACGATAAGGATATTCACAAAACCGCCTTTCGTACAAGGTACGGGCACTATGAGTTTGTAGTGATGCCAATCGGATTGAGCAATGCACCCCAGAACTTTATGTGTATGATGAACAACATATTCAGTATGTATCTGGATAAGTTCATATTGGTCTTTATAGATGAAATACTAGTTTATTCAAAGAATAAATAAGAACATGAAGAACACCTTTGCATAGTACTACAAGTGTTGAGAGAACACTAGATTTACGCTAAGTTTAGTAAATGTGATTTTTACAAACAACAGATACAGTATTTAGGTCACATTATCTCCGATAAAAGGATAGCTGTGGACCCAGAAAAGATTAAATCCATAAAGGATTGGCCTACCCCTACTAGTGTCACTGACATTAGGTCCTTTTTTGGATTGGCTTGATATTATCAAAATTTCATTGCGAACTTCTCGAGAATCACTTTCCCTATGACCGCCTTGCTGAAGAAAGTAAGTAAGTTTATATGGACCGATAAGTGTGAAGAAATTTTTCAAAAGCTTAAGCAAATTTTAATGAGAGCACCAATGTTACGAATTGCAGATGACGATGGGGATTTCATTATTTACATGGATGCAATCAAGGAAGGACTTGGAGGAGTCCTCTTGGAGAATGATCATGTGATTTGTTATGAATTGCGGAAGTTAAAAGAGCATGATCAAAATAGCCCTATGCATGATCTTTAGTTAGCTTCCATCATCAATGCTTTGAGGATGTGGAGGCACTACCTCATGGGAAGGAAGTTCCTTTTGAAGACAAACAATATGAGTCTGAAGTATTTATTTGATCAACTGGATCTGAATGTGAGGAAATCCAGATGGTTGGATTTCCTCAACGAGTACCATTTCGAACTAAAGAACATTAAGGGTAAAGAGAATAAGGTTGCTGATGCTTTGAGCCGACGAACTCATATGATTTATGAGGTGACCTTGAATCAAACCGATGCAAATTTGCATGAGAGGATTAGAGAGGCCAATAGAGTTGACCCCTTCTATGTGGAAATCCTCAAGAAAGTCTAGCAGGATAAGTTGTTTCAACAAAAAAAGGAATACAAGGTAGACTAATCCGAATTGCTATGGTCCAAGGATCGCTTGTATGTTCCAGAAGGAGGGGACCTTCGATCCAGCATCCTCACAGAATTTCATTGGGCACCTGGGATATCAAAAAATGATATCCACTATCAAGAGACACTTTTTCTTGCCTAAGTTAAAGGCCGACATTGCAATGTTTATTGCAAAATGTCAGGAATGTCAGCTATTTAAAGCTGAGCATCAGCATCCTGCGTGATTGCTACAGCCGTTACCCATTCTAGAATGGAAGTGGGAGGTCATTAGTATGGATTTCATCACCAGTTTACCGAAAAGTAAGAAGTAAAATGATTTTATTTTTGTGGTCATCGACAAGTTGTTGAAAGCAGTACGCTTCATTCTTGTGAATTCAACCTACAAATCCATGAACATTGTTGATATCTTCTTAAAAGAGTTATTTAGATTGCAAGGGATACCCAAAGCGATTATATCGGATTGAGATGTTAATTTTATAGGAAACGTTTGGAGATATTTAGCACTACATATCACCCACATACAAACAAGAAGATAGAAAGAGTAAACCAGATTGTTGAGGACATGCTTCGGATGTATGTCATGAACAAACCCACGAAATGGGAGGATTACCTACACCTCACAGAGTTTTCATATAACAATGGTTATTAGACTTCCGCCAAGATATTTTTATGTATATGTAACTTCGAAATGTATTCTTCTATGTATCTTATGTATTGTAACCCGATGTTTATTCTGGGATGTTTCTATTATGTATTTGAGTCATGTTGGCATGCCCCGATGTTCCAATCGGGAGTATTAATAATGTAAACAAGTCTTGTCAATTCATTAGGTAAGTCCCCACAGTTTCGGGGCACTTGAGTTATTATACACTAATTAAGGTGTAGGCTCGAGTAATTAATTGTTAAGTTGAGCCTACGTGATTAAGTGCACTTCAAGTGAACGGAAGAATATAAATAGAGAGTGAGACTCTCTATTTATCACATACATCATTCACTCTCACTCAAGTGTGGTGCATTACAGAGGAAGGAAATACTGGGACTAGACAGAAGAAGAAGACTACTGCTGTTGAGAGTGCATCTTACTGTTTTGGGGTCTTACATCTTGTGGTGATTCTATCTTTGAGGAAGTTGCGGGGTTTTCTCTATTTATGGTTTCCCCAATAAAAAATATTTGTGTCTCTTGTCTCTTGTGATGTGCTTATGTTATTGATGTGCTTGTTATTCTCTCAGTGAAAAGATCCTAACATAATGCTAGCTTAAAATGTTGAAAAACTAACATGGTGTCAGAGCTAACCTGAGAAGAAGACACTGTGCAGCTGCGGGAACTATGGCTTCCTAGTTTGTGGAGCTTCCTCCATATATTTTCAGCAAAAGTAATGTGGAACAACTCTCCTCCTTAGGGCGCATCTTTCTGTCGAAACAAAATTCGATTCTAAGCATTTTCAGTCTTCGATGCGAAAATTAGGGATTTCTACAGAAGAGGAATTTTTGAGTGAAACCAGCACAGGATTTTTCTCCTCATCAAAACCAAAGTTTCGAGACCTGGATCAACAAATTTGGTTGGGTGAAACTCCAGGAAATTCAAACCCTAGTTTGACCCCGAGCTAGAGAAACCCTAAATACTAAAACTGCTAAGTTTTGGTACAGTCGATGTATTTCGATATTGGAGATGTTTCAGGAGCTGCAAATTACAGGGTCCAAATATAAAATCATGATGAAATTAGAGGAATTTTGGGGTCTAAAATGGGCCTCCTAAGGAAAATAATAAAATAATAGTGAAAATAATAAAATAATATTGATTAATTTTGGAGGAAGAAAGAAAAAACTACTTTTTGTGTTCGTATTTTCGACATATCTCCCTGTGTTTTTACTCAAATTTTGATCGAGAGATCTCGTTGGATGTGGAATTTGATTCTGCATCCAACGAGTACCCACACTGCATACTTTTGATGGACCTCGCTACCCCAAAAATAAGAAATACCCGAAAAAACGTGATGTTGATGTCATCATCACATTTTTTCAGGTATTTCTTATTTTTGGGGTAGTGGGGTCCATCAAAAGTATGCAGTGTGGGTACTCGTTGGATGCAGAATCAAATTCCACATCCAACGAGCTCTCCTGATCAAAATTTGAGTAAAAGCACAATGAGATATGTCGAAAATACGAACAAAAAAGTAGTTTTTTTTAATGACAAATATGTCAATTCAACCATTATGGTTGACTCATTTTATTGAAATTCTATTGGTTCTTGAATTCCAACTCACAAAAACTTATTTTGGCACGTTTTCTTATAAGGCCCATTTTAGACCCCAAATTTCCTCTAATGATCCTGTGTCCAAAAATCAGACTCATATTCGTTGTATTCTATGAGCTATGATCTCTCCAAGTTAGGGTTCCAGCCTCTTCTAGAATTCATCCCTAAACAGGAAATTTGGGGATATCTGCAATATCTTGGGCTACAAAGGTCCAAATGGAATTCCTGAAGATGTTTCAGAAATGAAACGGACTTTAATTTCGTTTGTCCAAAGATCCAACTCAGAAGATGAACCAGTGACATGTGGCATTCCGTACAACTTCATTGTTTTGAACAGTCCTGTAAAAATTCACCTTGGGAAAAGGATCATAAATCCAAAATTGTGAAACCAATTCTGATGAAACTTGTGGTTTTGTATTAGGGACCTTTGAGGTTACCTCCGCGAGAAATTTCAGACACAGAGGAGCTACAATTACGGATATATCACAAAAACAGTAACAGGAATTTCTGCAGAAGAAATTGGAAAATTAGGGCTTCTTGTTCCGGGAGCTTCCCTTCACTGTTTTCAGAAAAGGAGTACATTGGAAAGCTCCATTTAAAGATATCTATCTGTTTACCCAGTCGGATCTGAAATATTCCAAGTTTTGAAAATTAGGTTTCTGTGGCAAACCCTAGATCAGCCAGCTCCGGAACCAAGACAGACACCTCAAATCGGTAAGATCTAATCCTTTGCTATTTTCATTTGAGGTTCTCATTTCAAAGTGATCTATCACAACAGCCTGATGATAAGCTTGGTGAAGTTGAAAACTTCCAAGCATAGAAGTATTTGATCTCTCTGAAGAAAATGGATTGGACACCTACATGAGTATAGAGGTTCCAGTTTCAGAGGGAGACGAGGTTAGAAGCCTTTCACAAAGAACTGGGTCAAGGCCAAAGAAGACATCATGCTCATGCTGCAGAGGATGATGAACCATCCAGAAAGAGATCCAGATATGAAAGTGAAGATTCTTCAAGCGAGGATGAATATGTTCTGATATTAACTCTCAAAGGTAACATTACTCATGGAAGTGATGATTGGCTTATAGACAGTGGGGCTTACAAACATATGACGGGATTCTAGGAATCCTTTGTAAGATTGTCAGAACATGAATCACCTCACAAGGTGAAACTAGGAGATGACTACCAATATCCAATAAAAGGTAGTGGGGAATCTTCATACAAGCTAGACTCTGTTAAGTCTCTAACAATGAAATAAGTATTGTTTGTTCCAGGACTCAAGAATAACCTTCTCTCCATTTCAGCATTGATGCAAAAGGAATGCGGGCTGCATTCATAGATGGTCAAGTCATCATATGGCCAAAAGGAAAGACTATCGATGATGCGGTAGTGATTGAAGAATAAGAAGGAGGCTTGTACAAATTGAAGGGATATCTAGAAAAATCCTTGATCCATGATACAGTAGAGCCAAATGAGCTTTGGCATAGAAGGCTTGCACATGTGCATTACAGAGCACTACCTATTGCAAGCAAAGCTGTTGAAGGTCTTATAGAATTTCAAGCTATTTGAAGGGAAGAACAAAAATCAGAATATGACCTAAAGAAACCAGTTGAAGAATGTGAAGATCCAGAATGAAGAGACCATGCAGTCATAAAAGTATCTCAAATCAAAGAACAACTTGAAGCGGTAAAAGAAGAAGTGAAGAATGCAAAAGTGGTGATGGCCATTTTGAATGGCCTCCTAGGATCGTAAGATTCATTCATTCGAGGAATGTGTTCCAGAAGAAAGTAATTGCTTTCACTAGACTCTAGGAAGAGAACTCAAGGTGGGAGCAACTAAAGATCAAGCTCTTACCATCCAAAGAAGATACCTCAAGCGATGAGGAATATGAAGACCTGAACTCTTGAAGCACCTCTTATCCTCTTTAGCATTTGGATAAGAAATGATGCTATCATGAATGAAGAAGATGATGAAGCTGAAGGCTCAAGAAGCAGTGTACCCACGAAACAAATAAAGATAAGTATTCAATTGTCATTTCATTATTTTTTTATGCATTCGTTTATATTCAGTTATTGTATCATGCATGATAGGATGTTTGCATTAATGACAGTATACTACTAATATGCATGCGATGGGTAAGTAGCTCATGGTGCTATACAACTCTCCATTGCTACTTATCTAGAATGAAACCTCTTTTTTGACATATTGGATTAGTGCACAATCTCAATGTTGTCCTGGTAGAGATGGAAGGCATCTAGAAAGTTTCAATGAGATATGGATGAATGTTGTATTGGCTAAAGCAGTTGCATGATCATATATTTATGCATAAGAACTTGCCAATATAAATATTCCTTATGAAATGTTCTAACCATACAAATGCATTTGACTTGTAGGAAAGACCGCATACATAATCACCTACAAGTAAAGAAGAATGAAGACTTGTTCCAAAGAACAAGTGACGACAGTTCAAAGACAAAGAATAATATGACAAGTATAGTGACATCATTGATGCAGAAACTTCCAGCCACCAAGAAGAAAGGGAAGACCAGTTCAAGAAGAATGATGTCAGAGCACAGTATCGAGACCTGAAGAAAAGTTCATAGTTCCATCATACAGTAGATGGAAACATCATGGGATACAAAGCAAGATTCGTGGAATGAGGCTTCTCGCAAAAAGAAGGCCTAGACTATGAAGAGATATTTGCAACCAGTAAGAGTTTAAACACTTACATGATGAGCCTGATGAAGATCTTAACCTTTGCTACAAGGTTGAAGATGCAAGTCTATACACTAGATGGTCACATAGAATATTAGTAGCATAGGAAGCTACTTGTCACTCCGGTACAGAATGTCTTCAGTGCATAGAGCATAGAAGACAGAGGGAGTATGATGCTTCACTTCAGAGGTAGTGACTATAGAAGTTCTAAGGTTCGACATGGTATGACAGGATGGTCAGATTACTGATAACTATAGGCTTTACTGAGAGTAAAGTAGATTCCAACCTTTGCTTCAAGGTTGAAGACAGAAGACCAGTGATGCTCCTGTTATGTGTCGATGCACTATTGTTCTAGGCATGGAGGTGTGGCAAAGTACAGATGGGATCTTCCTTGGACAAGGGAAGTATGCAGTAGAGATCCTGAAGAGGTTTGGGATGATGGAATGCAAAGCTATGGCCACACCTATGGCATCGAACCTAAAGCTATTGAGTGATGCTTCATCAGAGTCGGTTGATGCTATGATGTATCGTCAGATGATTGGGTCCTTGATGTACCTAAGAACAGATATTTGCTTTGTTGTGAACACATTGAGACATGTTCACTTGATGGTTGCAAAGCATGCAGGGGTACAGTTGATTATGGGCTCAATTACGATGCGAATTAGAAGATTAACCTAGAGGGTTATGTTGATTCAGATTGGGCAGGCAGTGCCATAGATAGGAAGAGTACTTCAGGATGTTGCTTCAGTATGGGATCAGGTGTGATCTCTTGGTTTAGCAGGAATCAATCCCGTGTGGTACTGAGTACAGCTGAAGTAGAGTATGTCGCAGCTTGTTCAGCTAGTTGTGAGGTAGTATGGTTGTGGAAGCTACTGTCTGATATATTTGATCTCCAGTTGGATGCTACTTGTATACATTGTGACAACTAGAGTTGCATGAAGTTGTCAGAGAATCCAGTATTCCATGACAAGTCGAAGCATATCGAGATCAAGTATCACTATATCAGGGATATGGTGCAAAGAGGAGCAGTGAAGCTCCTGTATGTTGCGACGGAGGAACAGTTAGCTGATGTATTGACAAAGCCATTAGCTAGGCTGAAGTTCGAGTACTTCAGAGAGAGACTTGGTGTTCTCCAAATCGAGGTTCCTTCCAAGAGAAAGTGATGAGACCCATAGCCATTCTGACATGGTGAGAGGATTGGTTCCTTCCATGGTCAGATGTAAGGGCTGAGCCATTCTGTCATGGTGAGAGGATTCAGTTCCTTCCATGTCAGATATGAGTGCTAGAGATCCAAAGCCATTCTGATGAGCCGGTCAGATATAAGGGCTGAGCCATTCTGTCATGGTGAGAGGATTTGGTTCCTTCCATGTCAGATATGAGTGCTGACTGCCATTCTGGGAATGGAGGCACCTAGTCAGTTACTAGGTAGCTCAGTTTGGTACTGGGGGGAATTCTGACGAGGGTGTAGGATTCAGTTCCTACCAGGTCAGATGTGAGTGCATGCCCTTCTGATGAGTAGGTCAGATGTAAGTGCAGAAATCTTCTATCATTGTGAGCAAGATGTGATTCCAGCCTGGGTGAAAGTGTGGAAACCTTTCATCACTGTGAGTAGGATGTGTTCCCACCTGGATAGAAGATGTCCATCATTGTGAGCCAGATGCGATTCTAGCCTGGGTGAAAGAGTGGAAATATTCCATCATTGTGAGCAGGATGTGTTCTCGCCTGGATGGAATTGTACCTTTCTGATGAGTAGGTCAGATATAAGTGCAGAGCCATTTCACAGATGGTAGTTGATGTGCCTACCATGCTAGTGAATATGAGTGTTGGGCCTTTCTGATGTGATTGTAGTTTACTACATGATCAGATGTGAGTGTTGGGCATGCCTTTCTGATGAGCAGGTCAGATGTAAGTGCTGGGCGAAAACCTACCTTGTGGCTAGGCCTACAACCAACATGAAAAAGGGATGGCTCTGTAGAACTTCCTATGACGAGATAGTACACACATGATGATGACTAGAGATGATACAGATCGAGCTATGATCCAGATCCAGTTATGATGAATCCAAGAGATCCAGATCGAGTGATGATCCAAATCCAGCAGTGATGATCTAGATCGAGAGATGATCCAGATCCAGATCCAGATCGAGTGATGATCCAGATCCAATGATGATGTTCTATGATGATCTAGATCGAGTGATAATCCAGATCCAGTTCTATGACGATCCAGATCGAGAGATGATCCAGATCCAGATGACTTGAAGATGAAGATGATCCAGTTGATACAGATAAGAAGACCAGTGCTGAATATCGTGTCGAAAGAATACCTTCCTAGATAAGAGGGAGTGTTGATGTATATGTAACTTTGGAATGTATTCTTCTATGTATCTTATGTATTGTAACCCGATGTTTATTTTGGGATGTTTCTATTGTGTATTTGATTCATGTTGTCATGCCCGATGTTCCGATCAGGAGGATTAATAATGTAAACAAGGCTTGTCAAGTCATTAGGTAAGTCCCCACAATTTCGGGGCACTTGAGTTATTATACACTAATTAAGGTGTAGGCTCGAGTAAGTAATTGTTAAGTTGAGCCTATGTGATTAAGTGCACTTCAAGTGAACAGAATAATATAAATAGAGAGTGAGACTCTCTATTTATCACATACATCATTCACTCTCACTCAAGTGTGGCGCATTAGTGAGGAAGGAAATACTGGGACTAGACAGAAGAAGAAGACTATTGATGTTGAGAGTGCATCTTACTGTTTTGGGGTCTTACATCTTGTGGTGATTCTATCTTTGAGGAAGTTGTGGGGTTTTCTCCATTTATGGTTTCCCCGATCAAAAATTTGTGTCTCTTGTCTCTTGTGATGTGCTTATGTTATTGCTGTGCTTGTTATTCTCTTAGTGAAAATATCCTAACATAATGCTAGCTTAAAATGTTGAAAAACTAACAAGATAAGCCCCTTTGAGGTACTCTATGGATGAAAGTGTAGAACACCAATTACTTGAGATAGGTCGATGGATCGGCTCATGTTAGGGCCTGATTTGTTGATGGACTTGGAACAATTGGTTACCAAGGTCCATGTGAATCTTAAAGAAGCACAAGACCGTCAGAAAAGTTACACTGATTGGAAAAGAAAGGATAAGGTCTTTCAAATAGGCGATCATGTTTAATTAAAAGTAAAAGGAAAATGAAGCTCATTGAGCTTGCGTAGGTGTGTTAAGTTAGCACCTATATTTTGTGAACCTTTTGAATTACTGGCCAAGAAATGGCCAGTGGCATATGAACTAGTGTTACCTGCACATGTAAGAGTCCATAATTTCTTCCATGCATCTTTGTTAAAGAAATATGTCTATGATACTAAAATTTTTGTTTATTGTTCCTTGTTACAGGTGGAACCTGAAGGGGAGTTTTCCCCTGATCCTACTCATATACTGGACAAGAGAGAGGTGTAGCTTCGGAAGTGCACCGTATTCCAGTTGAAAGTGCAATGGAATCACTTTGAGGCTGATGAGGCTAGTTGGGAGAATGAAGCCATAATGAGAAAGGCTTACCCTGCCTTATTTCATGATGTCATTCTGAGTCCCTTGAACACCAGGGATGGTGTTGTTCTAAGTGGGGAGGGATTTAATATCCTAAATTTTGGACCTAACACTTATAGGCATGTGCCTATTGATTATGATGATTATCTTGATGTTTTATTTTTATACTGGGTCAAAGACCCCACTGCATATGAACATGATGATTTCATGTATATATTGGGCATAAGCCAATTATTAATGATGTGTGTGTGTGTTTGTGTGTGTGTGTGTGTGTGTGTGTGTGTGTGTGCTTGTTGTGTTGGGCATGGACCCTGAAGCACATTATTTATGAGATGTTTTGTGTTGAGCGGGAAGCTCTGTAGCACATGAGTGGTTACCTTTGTGTTGAGCAAGAAGCTATAGAACACATGAAAAGATAATTGGAATTGTTGGGCATAAGCTTGGAGCCTTCCATGTTGATGTTGAGCATAATATCTGGAGCATCATATCCTTGGCCATTATATCCCTAGGTGTATCATACAAGTACATCCTAACATTATTGTTGAGTGAGGAGCTTTGGAATTGCACTGAATTGTAACTCCCTGTTAAAGCATTGAGTATGGGCTCTGGTAAGCGCCAGGGGCTACTAAAAAGAATTTAATAACTTTAAAGTGAAAACAACTTAAGAAAAATATTGATCTCATCATACTTATTCACAAGTGATTAAATGAAATTTTGAATTTCTGTATTCTAACTAAAGTACAAAAGAGCTACCACGTTATACGAGGGAAATCCAACATGCAAGGATGTTTAGAGTTGCCTAGCCTAGTAGACCTAAACCATCTACCTACTTGACCTTAATGAAGAAGTGTCATTTATTCTAGGGATCATGGTATATGATTCCCAAAGAAAAGTGTTAACAAGTGATATATTATTATGTACTTTATACATGGTATGTATAAAGAGTTGAATAGAATTATAATATTAATGTTGAAAGAGAAAGTAAAGATCCATCCAATTATTATTTATTATGTAAAGATAATAAATAGTCCAAAACATGAAAAGTCTTATTAAGAACTAGTAGAAAGTTTCTAAGTTAAAATTTTAATAATTACCCAAAGTAATTGAAAAGGGTTAAATCAAGAAACCAAGGTTTCTTGATTTAACTGTCCATTTGACTTAAAATTCTGTCTATAAAGACTCAAGCCAAAGAGAGACTTGGGGGTTCTAATCTATCATTAGAGGAGACATTTTTCTACCTGTTTGCTCTCAAGTAAATTCTTTGAGAACACTTTCCTAGAAGGAAAAAGGAGAACTAATCCAGATTTGATATACCATATAGAAAACCCTACCTTAGGAGCTCTAAGATACTTGAATGTTGGAGTCCAGCTCGAGAGGATCTAGATTAAAATCAGGAACAGTTATGGGTCATGGTTGGGTGGAACGTGGTAGTTCCCAAGTGATTTGGTAATCAAAACAGAGGTCGGATCTATCTTAAATTGTTAATGCTGGTTATTTAAAGTTTGCAGGTTCAGCCATTAACAGAGCTTCAATTTTACAGGGTTTGCATCTTAAAGTATTAAACCTATCTTGTAAGTGATTTCCTATATCATTTTATCCAGGGTTTATGTACTGATTTATTTCAGCAAGTACAATTTACTTACTAATGAACATCAAGGGTTATACACCTTAGTTTAATTTCTGTAAGTATTATTATTGATAAATATCTGTTATATACAAACTAGGTTATTTCAGACCTGCTATTATTGTTCAATTAATATTTATATACTCTACTAACATATTCCATTTGTCGGTAGAGACATGTTATAGATTAAATAGATTAATATTAGAAACAAGATTTAAATACATAAACGGATAAACTAGATAAACTAAGGTACTATCTACAAACTGAACTATATATATATATATATATATATATATATATAAACAGATGAAAACATCATACATAAACAAATATAAAAGCTATCTCTACATTTAAATCCAAGATAAATAAACCATTAAGACCTTTCAAGGTCTATCTCATTGAAAACAAACTAAATAGTAAATCATTCCATTAAACAACATCATTATAATTAAAGGAGAAAGAAGTGTCATGACCATCCTTTGGTCCAAGATTCATATCTCTATTCACATATATAAAACCCACAGTCCTAACTAAACCATATCATAATTGCATGCATAAATCTTTAAAGGCCTCTCATAACTATTGCTTATAAATTAACCAAGTGAACAATTAAAACAATTAAAGAACTCTACCATTTTAAAGAGAGGCCACAATAATGACCGTGTGGGTTTACAAACCAAGTTGCATGCCTCCATAAACAACCATATCATTTATGCATAAACAATAACCAAAATTACATTAACATACATCTCATTCCATATAACGAATTAAACAAATATATCATTACACAGGAATCGTTTCTTGTATTAAACGATATCGGAATCATATCAAAGTCCAAATAATTACAATGGGGACAAGAATTGAATCCTATGGGAATATAAGCCCAACCATTGTCCATATCAAATATACAACTCATTACAACAACCATGAATAGGGTTCCAACCCTGTTGGTATTGGTTACAAGGCCACGCTATACATTAGAGTATGCGTGCTACTTTAAATAAGATCAACGCTATTAAAATAACAACCCAACACATATGCTGCTACAAGGTCATAAGACCTAGGTCTTTGTCTAATGCTGCAACCACGACCTCGGACTTAAAACCATCTAAAATATCGGAGTCCCTTTTTAAATTCTATCTACAGCAATGAAGGCCATCGTGGGCAATGGTGCAGCCCATGGCTCAAAAGCCCCAAATCCATTATGATTTACATAACCCAAAAAATTAAATACATTAAGCCTGTGAGAATGTGAGTTTTCTCCACGACCAAACCGCGACACCATTGATTAAAAAACCCAAGTGTGTTCATTACAAATCTTGAAGGCAAATTCAAACCAAACAGAGAACCCCAAAACCAAACGACAAAACACCATGCAGACAGGTTGAGGGACAACAAACGCAAGATTGTTGGAAAGGCTTACCTTGCATTTCACACATTGATCCAGATGGAGATCGGTGGCCACCCACCTATTCCACTGGCTCAAAACAATTGTTCATTGTGGCAGTTTCCTAGTTATTTTTCGGCAGTTTTTCGAGTCCTAAACTTCCGGGGCCGTTTTGAGGCCTTAAACGACGTTTTTTGGAGATTCGGGGCCAAATGGTTGCCATCGGCATGCATTTGGCCGACCAAAAGTTGTAAAGCTTAGACCAACCTTTCCAACGAGTTCTCGAACGCCCAAATCGGAGATCGTATGCAAAAGTTATGACCCCAGGAAGTTGACTGTTCAACTTACCACCATGGGGCCGCAAACTTTATGACGGTTCATCTTCTAGGGTTACGTTTTGGGACTTTTGGGGTTCTCACCTCATTTTTATTATAAATAGGCCCCTTTGGCCTCATTTTGTATTCATCTTGGCACGAATGAGCGTAGCGGCCACATCTCTTCTCAGAGATAGCTACCACCATTCTAGCAATTGTATTACAGTCTGTTCTATTTTCGCCATTTAATAGAATATGTGTTTACTGTATCTCTGTTATATGTGCAAAATGTCTGTTATTATGATTCTGTATATGTTCTTTCATTTCGTTCACACATAAATCCGGATCACACATGGTCAAACCCACAATAGAGGTTGAGCCACGCTGCTCTCCCTCATACCACGACACCTGCAACCAATGAGTGAAACCATGAGTTAGAAGTTTGGAAACGATAGAATTTTCAAAACAATAAGAAATAGTAGGAAAGAAAACCCCAAGTGAAGCTTACCTTCCAAGTATGGAGGTCACCTCCATTCCCCTTGCACAAATCCAAGAACAAACCCCAATTTACAAGTGAAATGACACAACCACCATGAGCCAAGCCGAAGTCAGAGCTGCCATGAAAATCAAGGTGCATTAATGGCACCAGCTAGTTTCCAACATCAAATCTAGAAACCCACCTGGCCATAGTTCGAAATCGTTACCAAACGATTGTCTCCACTACCATGCAAAATGTTAAACCCCAACTTATAAGGTTCAAACCATATAATATGTCTCCACAAGGTTATGTTGGGTACTCATTCTGTGTATAGCATGCACTAGTCCAAGGTTTGTGCCACAAGGCATACAACATATAAACTATAGGCTTAAAGCCTAATCCAATACAATGTGATTTCCCTAAGCTTAATGCTTAGTGAACATGGCATATAAAACATGCCATGTTAATATTTAACCCCCTTAAAAATCAAATGTCTGGTTTTAAGCCAAGATCATAACCTACAGATATGAGAACATAAAGATATTAATAATTTTAATAAAATAAACATAGAAGGAGATTATATTAAGTATAAAAAGATGAAACATAAACCATAAGGAAGTATAAGTAATGTACAAGAAATTTAGTTGTGATAGCTAAATTGACGAGAATAGCACTTACCAGGTTATAAATCTGAGTCAGTAAGGAACCATAACAACCAACAATATGTCCTTTAGGATCAAGACATTCAGTACTCTTTAAACAAGACCCCATCGCAAAGTATGAACTGCATAGGAATAAAATAGGTGCCTTAGTTCAGAGAACTAAGTAAGCATGTGAACAAGTAAACAACTTTACCTCTCAAACCATCATGGAAGAATGAGTCCCACCACTCCGCCCACTTTGTTTCCACAAACAAAGTTAAGTTAGGACTTTATAAATAACAAGTACGACTATGCACAAAGGACGAAGCATTTAAATTCAGTAATGACACATACACGACAGATGTATAAACATAAGACTAAGCAGTAAACATCAGTACAACATCATAAGTAAAATACATTAATAATAATGACTGGAAGTAAATGAAATAACGTAAGAAAATCTTATGAGTAAATAGTGGTACATGAAGTGTACAATATAGTTCCTCAAGTCATTAATGTTTCAACAAGGTACTTTTTACTACCCTATAAATTTATTTTTTATTTTTTATTTTTGGGGACATTACAGAAGTGTTCAAGACCTTCTATCTCAACCATGGTAGCTTGATGGTCTGCCTGTCGGCCATCCAAGGATGCATAAATATATGGTGTTCTAGCTATGTCCTCTATCGTTGGTGCTTCTTGTAAGTTGTGCAAGACCCCATTGTTCTTGTTTTTACAATATCGGGCATAATGAGGCCCGCTGCATTTCCAGCATTTGATCTGTAGCGGGGTAGCATTGGCTACCCCAACTGCTACTAGCTTGCTAGCATTTGGATCTGGTACATATGGTTTTGTACCTGATTTGTTGAAGCTCTTGTTTGCTGGAAAAATGATGTTTTGTTTCCTATACAAGGGTGGGTTAAAACCTGGTTTGCAGTTGTCAAAGAATTTCTTAGACTTGTATCTATTTTTTTTCATGTTCTCTTGCCATAGATATCCATGCTCATAGCAGAGCCTAGCTTTGTGCAATGTGGTGTCCAAGGTTTTAGGCATATTGAACTCAATCCTTTCCCAAAAGTTGGGAGGAAGACATCCTAAAAACTGTTGGATCTTTACCTTTTCTTCCTTGATGTATGGTACATAATGTAACATATCTATAAATCTATTAATAAAAGCACCCATAGTCATGGATCCCATACGTATCTCATGAAACTCTTTCATATTTTTGTCAAAGAATATTTTCGACATATATTTTTATTGAAATATTTTGCGAAAGTTACTAGAGCATATTTCTCTTAACTCATGTTTCTTGGTATATTTCAAATCTCTCCACCATCTTGTTTCCTTCCCATTTAAATTATAGATGGCCAGTCGAGCCTTCATCTCGCTAGAGTATTTATGTACTTGGAATTATTTTCTCATACCCAAAAATCATTCCTCAACGTTCTACCCCTTGTTCACTTCCCCTTCATAGGTTGGGGCTCTTATATTTCTAAACTCCCCCTCAAGATTGTCATCGCTTCTTTGTTTCTTTCTGCATGGAGAAAGAGAGTCAATACTGGAAGGACTATGATAATATTCTTCTGGAAGTCCAGGGGTGTGTGCCTCTTTCCCTTATTTTCTTGGGCTACTGGCCTATTTATGATAAGGTTCCTCCTTGAACCTATTTGTGGAATGAGTGGGTTTTCCCTGCAGGATTCCTCCCGTCATATTCCGAAGCAATGCTTAATTAATTATTTTCTTTTCTTTTCTTTCATTCAGACTATCACCTCTGAAAATTTACAATTCTAATTGAAGACTGTGTATGGTTTTCATAATATTAGAATTCAGATCCACCACCAGTTCTACTTCCTGGGTGGGGGTGTTCATCTTTCATTTTCGGCTGGTATCTTCTTCAGTAGTCATGATCTGAACTGTTCTGTAAAAATTCCTGAAATTGCAAAATTTAATAACAAGAAAAATTTATGTTAGTCAACAAAATTTAAAACATACTTTATTTTCCTTGCAAGAAATGTCTGGTATGCCCATTAGGTCTCTTAGTGTTGAAACTGGGCTTTGATACCACTTGTAATGTCCCTAAAAATTGAAAATAATTTTATTTTAATAGGCTAGTCAAAACTACCTATGTTGGACATTATTGGACTTGCAGAATGTGTCGTACTTTATTTATACTGCTTGTTTTGTCGTAAGTTGTTCTTACATACTGCTTCCTCACTTTTAGATGTGACTATTTCTGTGCTTACTTATGATGTTGTAATGTTGATTAATATGCTATTTTTATGGTTACGCAATGATTTGTATGTTATATACTTTGATTATGTACTCCACTAATTTTCACATGTTTTACCGTCGTATACATGATTCTGACTTAACTTTGTTAATGGATAAAGCGGTGGAGTGGCATGACTAGTTTCCCATGTAACTACTTGAGAGGGAANCACATGTTTTACCGTCGTATACATGATTCTGACTTAACTTTGTTAATGGATAAAGCGGTGGAGTGGCATGACTAGTTTCCCATGTAACTACTTGAGAGGTAATAGTTTCTACTTGTCCTAACGGGCTTACTTAGATCTATTGAAATAATGCACTTCTTCCTTTTTATGTGTAGGGTCACGTAGTGTTGAAAAATTGTTTATGACAAGCTGAACGGGTAAGTCGTCCGTTTGAGTTACTAGCTCACATCTTTGCAAATCTGTCCTAGTGACATTATACTTCTTACAATTGTGATTATTATGGCATTATTATAGTGATGAGGTCCTACAACACTTATTATCTACGTGACATGGATTCATTACTTATGTGCTACTTATTCACTATGGTGTAAATGTTTTAGTGACATGTTCATGTCCTATCATATTTTTTATTATATGTTCTCACCTCTTGGCTTCGTAGTTATGGCTGAGTTGAAATTCGTTGATGGTTGAGTTTTCTTGAGTCTGGTTCCAATGGATGCATTTGAGTTTTGGGGGTTTGACTGTAACTTAAATGAACTCTATGTTTGGAATGCTACAGGAATTGGGGTTTTTCATTTCTCCTTTAGTTCTGAATCATTTAGATGTAAATGAATTTATTAATGGCACTCTATGTATCGAAAGAGGCCTGGGTAACACCTTGACAGGCTCTGTGCATTTTGTATTTAATGTTTTGGTTATGGTAATGGCCATGGGAAGCACCATTTATTGCAATGGTGCAAGGCCATAAGCAAACAACTGTGTAACTTTTCAATGGATTATAACAAATGGGTTTATGAATATATGCTGCATTTGATTTCGGGGTTTGTTAGTCTTTGTGGATTGTATGAATTCTCCTTCATTATTTACTTTGGTTGTAAGGATGACAAAGGGTGCCAATGTACGGCTTGGGGTCATTCCATGAATGGCATTTCGCACTCACCAATGAATCTGCGATAGCATAAATGGGTGCATACTTACTGTTTAGAATTATGATGCATAGATGAAAAGTGTGGCCAACTGTGGGTGTAAACCCTTCATTGGAAAATATTGTTGTTGTTTGTTTTGTGACAAGTTTTATCATAGTTTAATTTACTGTTTGGTTAAGTATGAGGCCGAGGGCCATAGGTGACTACGTGTATAAATTGTAATGGGTCTTACGACCTCTGTGTAAAGAGTGGATTATTAGACTCACAACCTGTATGTAAGTAGTGTAGAGTGGCTTGTAAATAAAAATGACCCTATAGGATTTGATCCTAGGTCGTGTAAAGTGGTGAGCGTTTGTACTTATGGATATGATTTGCGATTAAGTGCCCACAATATTCGATCATGTGACCTCTGTACATTTTTCTTGGGTATTTTAAATGATTACTATGTATTTAATAATGTTGCATTTTTATTACATTTGACATCGTATTTATGGTATGTGATTTTTATAATGTTAAGTCATAATGTTAGAGGGTTTGATTTGTTTATTTATGCAGTGGTTTTATAATGTTGATAATAACATTACTGCTTATGCTTTGTAGATGTAGCTAGTATTAATGTTTTAATTCATGGAACATTTACATGGTCTCGATACTTTGACTATTAATGGATTTGTGATATTTATTTAGTTAATGGAAAGTGATAATATTAATCTTGATTATTAGCATGAGTTTATTTATATAGACCCTGAGAGGTCTTCGCTGGTTTTTATCTTATCTTGGTTACTTTAGAATTTATGGTTATTCTTACATAAATAATGTTGTGTTTATAATATTGTTAAATTAGTATTTAAAGTTTTGTTTTATACCTAATATAATATATATAAAGTATTTACTAGATTTTATTTATTATATCAGTTTATTGAAATCTATAATTAATTTTGTTTAAAGCTTGACCTGAAACTAGCCTTTACTTCTAAAGAAAGCTCTAGTAGTAATATGTAATAAGCGAGTAGGGTTCCTAAAACAAATAAGTATATATGCACTCTTTTTAGAAGTAAAACCTATGTTTTAAAAGAAAAAAGTTTAAGGTGTAAAAGAGAATAGAGAAGTAATATAAAAAGAACGAAAACCGTGGATAAATATTTGAACATAAATTAAATTACAGAAGTAAAACTTGAAAGAACAAAACCTTTGATAATTCTAGCACACAAAAGAAATTACAACCTAGGGTTTATAATTTAATTTGTAAACCATAAAATAATTTGACATGGAAAAACAATAACACATAGGGTTAGCACATATAATATAATCACTTGCATAATCTAGCTAGCACTTAATCTAGGAAATGAAATAGGTAGTCTAGAACCTCATAGCTGAAAAGTGAAGCTTCTCTTATGGATAAAACCTGCACACTCAAATACCGAGCATTAAGAATTAACATGCAGATCTAACCTCTGTATAGACTACTGAATCACTTGAGAACTACCGCGTCCACCCAACCATGATCCAATGTTAAGAACCCGTTTCAACCCACCTCTTTATTTTGTGAATCTATTTTATTGGACACATATGCTTTGTAAGTCGTCCCATTAGTATGTTGTATTATTCCACATTCATGGGGATTAATATTTGATGCTAAGTCGTCCAGTTAGTATGTTGTATTATCCCACATTCATGGGGAGTAATAGTTGTTTAGATTAGACTTAGTATATAACTAAGTGTTGAGGCCAATGAAATCATCGAAGAGTTATTTTGTATTGAGCTTGCTCAAAGGAGGTTTCCCCTCGAAGTGGTCTGCGATTAATAAAATATCTTTTGTGCTCCAATATTTTTGATATATTGTGAATTCCCATTGTTTATTATAGGGGCTTCTCCACATCTGGTATCATAGCAATTTCCTTGAAACAAGTGAGAATTTTTTATTTTTTTTCAAAAAAAAAAAAGAGGGCAAAATTGGGCGGCTAATTTCAGATCACTTTATGAAAACTTTTGTACATAATTGGAAGAAAAAAGTTTCATATCTAAATTCCTCTTGCAAAAATACACAGTTTCAAGAAAAAAACCATCTCATTTGGAGTTCCAGAAGTGAAGATATCGCAGATTTAAAATTAGCAATTTTTCAGAATTTCGATGACGGCCGCGGAAATTGTAGAGCAAAAATATTTTGACCGGTTGCCCAGATTTTTATTCTAATTGCATGGGTAGAAGAAAAGTATCTATTTAAGTTCCAAAAACAGACTATAATAATGGTTCTGAGCAATATAGATCAGGTTATGCTGATTTTAAAATTTCGTCTCAAAACCCTAACTCTAATTACGGGTTTTTTGGGCATCGGGTGGAATTTCTGCCACATTTTTTCTGGCACTGTGATTATTGCAGTAGTTCTTCTTCTTGCAGTGGTACTATTCATTCATATTAGGGAAAAAAAACCTATCCACTTAACTCTGGTAAGTACTTGGGCATAGCCCTAAAATTCATTGTGAGGAGTACTACAGGAACCCCGAAGTAGTTGGCCATTGAGGGGACCTACCAAGTGAAAACGCCAATGACCCCACCAGATTGAATAGATTCCCATCCATTAGGAAACCAAAGAGGTGTCGTTTTTGGCCAAGTGATTAGAAGTTTTACCTACGCCGTGAAGTGATGGGTACTACCCCAATACTCAAGCTTGAGACAGCCTTGGTGGCCAAGTGACTACCTTTGAACCATTAGGAAGACGAATATACCTGGGGTCCATATCTCTTTATAATTGATAATGCATAGAATTCCAGAATTGTAACAGAGCATATCAAGTTGATAAAGCACAGTTTTCTTTCACCGCCACAGATAATTTCTTGCTTATGTTTCTCTTTCAGTTATTTCTATGCCTATTCCAACTTGGTTACACTCTGTTTAGCAAGGCTATGTCAATGACTCCTCATTATCTAAAATCATCCAACAAATGGACAGTAACCCTTCTGTGGTACTGTATTCATCTTGGGATGGATTTTCTCTGAGATACACGGGTTATCTGGTGCTTCCCCAGAGCACAGACCTTAACCATGCGGTCTAATTTTATGAACTCAATGCTTCTCTATTGGTAGGGCACTCTAGGTTCATCAAAACATATGAGCTAGTGTGACCTAACTTATTTTGAAAGGGGGTGCAATGAGAAATTCAACATGTGGTTTTTTAATGTGCTCCTTGTCAGCACCATAAGGGTGAAACTACACTCCTTTCTAGATTGCTCGAACCTTTTCCCACCCCTACAAGGATTTGGACATATATTTCAATGGATTTCATTCAAGGGATCCCTAAATATGGAGGGAAGACCATAATATTGGTTGTGGTGGATCAAGTCTCCAAATATAGTTATTTTTGTGCTCTCAGCCATCCATATACAACCTCTTCAATCGCACAAATTTTCATGGACTAGATATTCCTTCTGCATGGAATCCATTCTTCCATTGTCTCAGACAACAACACAACTTTCACAAGTCATTTTTGCCTCACTGACACCAAACTGCATATGAGTTCAGTTTCTCACCCACCAATAGATGGTTTGACTACAGTCGTCAATGAATATTGGGAAACTTATCTTCGTTGTTTCACCTCAGAAGAACAACATCAGTGGGAAAAGTGGATCCCTCTCATTGAATGGTGGTATAATATTTCCTACCATACTACATCTAAAATGACTCCATATGAAGCAGTTTATGGTCATGCACCTTTGGTACTCCTTCCATCCACCCCCAATAGTTCACCAGTTTAGGCATTTGACATGGTTCTTCGAAACCGACATCATATTCTTCACCTCCTGCAGGAAAATCTTCACATGGTAAGAGCCCGCATGAAACAACAACCTGATCAACACCATTCTGAGCAGACTTTTCAAGTTGGTGATATGGTTTTTCTTCATCTACAACCTTATAAGCAATCCTCCTTGAAAGACAAAGGGAATAAAACGCTCACTCCAAATATCTTTGGCCCATATATAGTTCTTCAAAATAATGGGTATGTTGCTTATAAATTGGCACTTCCTCCTTCTCGCATTGAGTAAGTGATTGGAACCAACATCAGTGCACAAATTGTTTTGCCAGAATGGGATAATGAAGGATCCATCATTTTGAATTCGGAGGCCATCCTCAATAAGCACAATTGTCATCTTCTCTCTTGTTCCATCACAAAGGTATTTAATTCAGTGGCACAACATGCAACCAGAGGATGCCACATGGGAACCACTCCTTCAGATTCGACAACAATTTCCACATCTTAAGCTTTGAGGACAAAGATTTTCTAAGAGGGAGGGGATGTTAAGAACCCATGTCAACTCTGATCTTTATTTTGTTAGTATATTTTATTGGACGCATATGCTTTGTAAGTCGTCCTGTTAGTATGTTGTATTATCACACATTCATCGGGATTAATAGTTGATGTTAAGTACTCCAGTTAGTATGTTGTATTATCACACATTCATGGGGAGTAATAGTTCTTTAGATTAGACTTAGTATATAACTAAGTGTTGAGGCCAATGAAATCATCGAAGAGTTATTTTGTATTGATCTTGCTCAAAGGAGGTTTCCCCCTTGAAGTGGTCCGTGATCAATAAAATATCTTTTGTGCTCCAATATTTCTGTTATATTGTGAATTCTCATTGTTTATTGCAGGAGGTTCTCCACACCTAGAACTGTTCCTGGTTTTAATCTGGATCCCCTGAGCTTGTTCCAACATGCAAGTAGCTTAGAGCACCTAAGGTGGGGCTGCCCTAATTAGTATGAGGTATGGATCAGTTATTCTCCTTCCTCTAAGGGAAATGTTCTCCATGAACTCTCTTCAGATTAAGCATGCAGAATAATGACTCCAAAAATATGGATCAAATCCCCAAGCCTCTCCTTGGCTTGGGAATTTATAGACAGAATTTTGATTCAAAGGGGCAGTTAAATTAAGAATCACTTCATTTCTTGATTTAACCCTTTTTATTTAATTTAATACTTTTAATATTTTAACTTAGAAACTTTCAGCTAGTTTCTATTTGGACTTTTATAGGATTTATAATATTTAATCTTTATCTTAGTAATAATTATAATAGATCGAACTTTTAGATGATTAATATTATTACTAGGTGTACTCTTTATACATACTCTGTATAAAATTTTTAATAATATATTATTTGGTAACATTTTTCTTAGGGTATAACATATTGTGATCCCTAGACTCATGCCACTTTCTTCATTAAGGTCATGAGGTAGCTGGTTAGGTCTAGTAGGCTAGGTAACTCTAAACATCCTTGCATATTGGATACCCTTGTATAACATGGTAGTTCTTCAGTACTTGATGAGAATACAGAAATTTGAAATTTCATTTAATCACTTATAAATAAGTCAGATGAGATCAATATTTTTCTCAAGTCATTTTCACTCGGAAATCATTAATTATTTTCAGTAACTCCTAGCGCTTACGAGAACCCAACGCTAAAAACAGGGAGTTAGAAACTTAGTGCAATTTGAGAGCTCGTCGCTCAACGCTAATGATAGGATCAACTTGTAAGATACAACTAGAGATACAATGATCAAGGATCTGATGGGTTGGCTAAGTTGGTGGAGGACAAGGATAATTTTAGGGGCGAATTTTAGCCCAATGGGCTATTTTTCCATGTTTTTCTCCAAAAAAGATTCGCCATTTTGCATTTTTTGAAGCCCTGTTTCGCCCAATTTTGATGGGGTAAAATATTTTCACCCTAAAAATCGCCAAATTATTATATAAATGATATAAAATCCTTGGAAATTAAATTTTTTTTTTTTTAAATATAGCCAAACATTTTATAGTTGGCGTTTAAGAATTGGTAAGATTCGCCAACATTTATACACTTTTAAATAAGTATGGTTCCTTAAAATCATCCCTGGTGGAGGACAATATCAGGGCTCAACAACGTCCCAAATCCACTTTTGTTCCATTCAAAAATATGGTTTCCCAAAGACATCAAATCCCTCCAACTCCTAGACCCACTCCTATCAAGCATTTGTCTGAAGCCGAGATGTGGGCACATAGGGAAAAAGGACTTTGTTATAATTGTGATGGGAAATTCACCCAAGGACATCAATGTACTGAACAAAATATCTATCTATTGGATGTGGTTTCTTTGCTTGCACTTAAAATTTGTGAATATTCTCAGGATCCATTAGATGATTAGGTCGACATTCGGCAGCCACCTGTTGACCCTCATTCTCATGATGAACACCCAGAGATATATCTCCATGCATTAGCCGGAGTCACTCCCCCACAAACCATGTAGGTCAAGGGTTTCTTCAAGAAGATTCCTCTTACCATACTCATTAATTCTAGTAGCACCCATAACTTCATTGACCATCAGATTGCCAAACCAACTGATAGTTTTGTTCATCCTTGCTCCATCTTTAAAGTCATGGTTGCCAATGGGAGCACCTTACCTTGCAAAGGGAAGTGTCACAATGTGTGTATCTCTATTGGATATTATAACCTAGGCTCTAACATGTTTTCCATGCCTCTAGGAGGATGTGATGTGATTTTGGGGACTCAATGGTTACGCACTCTTGGACCCATCTTATGGGATTTTGATGAACTATGGATGCAATTTTCAATCGATGGGAACAAAAACACATTCAATGGCTTACAAATAGGTTCTCTCATCATCATCAGTTCCCATCGCATGGAAAATCTCCTTAAGACAAATTCACATGGTTTCATCGCTCAACTCCATTTCATTCAGATGCAACCTTCAGCAGTCTAAACTACTCCCTTAGATCTTTCATTCTGATGCACCCTTCAGATGTTTTATTTTTCCAAGCTCTTCACTATTGAGAGTGATGCTTATGACAATGGACTTGGGGTTGTCCTCTTTCAATATGAACATCCCATTGCATTCACAAAAAAATCCTTTTTTGGAAAGAATTTATCCACCTCTACATATGAGAAGGAAATGATGAATATTTTGCACATAATACAGAAGTGGTGGCCATCCCTCTTAGAGAATCCTTTTGGCATCAAGACTGATCACCAGATTCTGAAATATTCCCTGGAACAATGGGTCTCATCCCCAACACAACAGAAATGGGTTAGAAAACTCAGGGATTATGACTATAAGAAGGCTCAGGACAATCTTGTGGTGGATGCTCTTTTCCACACATTTGATGCCCATGTTTCTCTTTCAGTTATTTCTATGCCTATTCCAACTTGGTTACACTCTATTCAGCAAGGCTATGTCAATGACTCCACATTATTTGAAATCATCCAACAGTTGGATAGTAACCCTTCTGTGGTACCGTATTCATCTTGGGATGGATTTTCTCTAAGATACATGGGTCGTCTGGTGCTTCCCCAAAGCACAGACCTTAAACATGCGGTCTGTTATGAACTCCATGCTTGGGCTGTATGGGAGGCCCATGCTCCCCATTATGTATTCAGCAATGTATTAAGTAGATATATTGGATATTAGTATAAATAATGAGTGTAACACCCCGGTTTTGACCCCGTTGCATTAAGATGTATATGATGTATATATTGTAAATGATCATGGTGCGGAGCTAAAGGCTAAGGCCCCACCATTGATTGGTTATGCTATGTTTTGGATTTAAATCATCATTGATGGTATATCGGGGCATGCGGCATACATATTAAGTTTTTCATCATGTAAAAAACACATCTTTAATTAAAATGAACCCAACCAGCTACGATTGCGACAACTAAATTGAGAAGGGGCATGATTTTCACAAGGATAAGTGTGGGGAAATGTCAAACCTTGGCCAATGAGGGAAAAAGCCATGTGTCATCTTTCTTTGTTTCATCCAACCACCACAATTAATAACTGCTGCTGTTAGTTGAGGCAGTTATTGTTTTGGGAGTGGGGGTGGCAGGATTGTCAGTGCTTGCCCACACGGACACTCCACCCACGGTTGACTTCACAATGGCCAAAACCATCGCCATCACTCCCGTAAACATACCACTCTCTCCACAATGGTGCTGAACACTCACACACTTCCAATTCGCGTCCTCTCTATAGGTTGTTCACCTTCACGCAGGAGGGGGATTATTGCTCATTCTCACGCACAGGACTTTCATGGTTTTACCCACATAGTTTTCCTCTGTGGATTTGCGGATGATGTGGCTGTATCCTTCCTCACGAGCTGATTTGTGGGGTCTGTGTTGTTGTTACTCACGCATAGGTCAGGAGACTGTAATTTTTTTTCTAGCATGGTTTGTGTAAGTTGTTCCCAGTGACTTTGTTGTCCAGAATGGGTTGTTGTTCCCCACGTTGTTGGTAATGTATGCCAAAACGTTTTCGGAACTGTTGTTTCTCCCATGTCATGAGTTGTGTTTGTTGTTGCGTTTGGGGCTGTTGTAACTGGCTTGGGAGTCGTTTTGGCCACGACAGGGCCAAGAACAACTCATGAGTTGTTTTTCCTGTTAAGCTGTAACAGCTGATTGATTGCATGTGTGCAATGGTTGGTCTTCGGACTGTGTTGGGAGCAGGGATGGGGGCTTGGTTTGCTTGATAAACCTGGTGGTTGGAAACCACACAGATAGAGCTAGAGGGATGGATTTCTTCTCCACAACCCCTGAATAGCACTGAAAGGGAATGAAAATCCTGAGGGATTGTGTAGCAGAGAAGGGACTCATTCCTTGTGTTGGGTGTGTGTGCGTGTCTTAGAAGCCAGGCTAGTTTTGGTGTTGGTATTATTGGCTCTATAATGCACTCACCGGCTTAGCATTTAGCCTTTCCCAACTCCTTGATGGCCTGATAAACCCAACTGTGTTGGCTTGGCTGTGTTTTGTGTATCCTTGGCTATGTGTAAGCCTGCTTGTTCCCTATTCCTTGGAGAATCATTCCCAGCTTGGGGGTGGCAGCGTTGCTAAGAGATTAAGAAGGATGCTGACCTATGGTTGTGTGGAATGTTGCAGTGACGTAGCTGGTTTCGAAATGAGTTCTTCATAAGATAAGTAATATTGCCTATTTTACTTCTGCAACCATATTTTTTGTTAATTATTATGATGAACATGTCGAATGAATGCTTGTATGAATGAATGTTTCTTCCACTATGTATGATAAACAATTGCATCTGTGCATGTTCTACTTCAATGCATTTTCTTTCATCATTTCTTCATTTTATGAATTCACATGTTCATGGGGCTGGTAGCCCAGATGGTTAACACCATGGTCGCATCCTCTTTGCTGGTCGGAGGGTCGGGGATGTGACAACGTGGTATCAAAGCTCATGTTGTAGCATGGGCTTGAATGGACCATGAAGGATGCAGTGACAGAGGTATTATTTCTTTCCGCTAGCAGAAATCAGTGAATGACTGGAAACTTCCATAAATTTGTCTAAGTGTTTGAACAGTTGGCTTATCGGAACACTTAGTGAAAAAGACTTCCGATGTAGCGGAGAAGCTAGGCAGAAGCACACTCGACGGAGGAAAATTGGAAGGAAAAATGGTGGAAAAATTTATAAGTGTTCAACATCCGTCGGTAGAAAATAGATGTTGGGGTCGCCGACACCGAGGAAGAATTTAGCGGTTGTCTATCCGCCGTTGCGGCTGTCGAAAGGACTAAAACACCGATGCAGCAGTGTTAGTGGATCCTATTGTCGACAGTAGGAAAGTTTTGAAAATTGGTTTAAGTGGTGAAATCATTGGCGAAAAATAGTTGATCGAGCGTCCGCCATTGCGGATGGCTAAAGAACTACGCGTCCGACGGGTAAGGCCTCTGACAGCCGACGCTGTAAAGAATTTTCAAAAAAAATTCTAAGTACAGGAATCATCGGCCATCGGCTATGGTTAGTGGATAGAACTTCTGATAGCTGATGAGTTTATAATCCGCGGAACCCGCAGTGAGATTTCTACTCCTCGTTGCGGCTATCAAATGGACTATCCTTCCGAAGGTTAGAAGATTCAATCGTCGACACAGTAGTGCTTAGTGGACTTGATCGCCGATGAACAGAGGAAGAATTTAGTTGTTTTGACCGCTAATATTCCGGATAGATAGTCAGGATGAGACCCAATCCTGTACAAGGAAATTTTGTGTTTTTCAAGTGGGTTTTCCAGTAGATTTTAACTTTTTTTCAGCGGGATTTTCCACTATTTTTCAGTAGATTTTCAGGGCTGAAAAAGAGAAAGTGGAAGCGATCTTATGCACCAGATTGCGCGAAAACCATAGATTTACAAACAAACAAACAAAAATGAGGGCGCTTCCCTCGAACTGATAGGAGAAAATCCTAAAGATCCACAACAGAATAGAGGGCCACTTCAATGTTGGAAATGTGGAGGACCCCACATGCGTAGAAATTGTCCACTCGAGAATGAGAGCACAAGGCAGCTTACAATATTCAAGAAGTAGAAACAGTTGGTCAAGTAGCAAGGGCAGTTCCTAGGATTTATGCAGCACTGGAGGACCACCAAGTAGATCACCAGTCAACTGTGGTTGAAGTAGCAGGTAAGATTGTTAAGCAATCTGTTTCTATTTTGATTGAACCTGGTTCTACTCACAGTTACATTACTCCTAGAGTAGTGGATATTTGTGCTTTTAAGAAAGTAAAGCATAGGAATTCTTGGTTAGTTTAGCTAGCCACTGGAGCTAAGAGAAAGGTTAGTGAAGTGGTAGAGAAATGTCCATTGGTCATGAATGGATTGGTCACTTGTGTTGATCTGAATGTTCTACCGCTTGGTTCCTATGATGTTCTCATTGGAATGGACTAGTTGGAAGCTCATAGGGTGAAGCTTGATTGTTACAATAAGACTTTCGAATGCATGAATGAATAAGGGAACCTAGTAGTTATGAAAGGAATTCCAAAGGTGATTTCAGTACGGCAGGTTTCAGCAATGCAGTTAAAGAATATTTGTAGGAAGGGTTTCCAGTTATATGCAGCTCATATTTTGGAGACATCAAGAAATGAAACTCCGAGGTTGGAAGACTATCAGGTGTTACAAAAATTCAGGGATGTGTTTCCTGATGAGATTCTAGGGCTTCCTCCAAAGTGGAACATTGATTTCACAATTGAACTTGTGCCAGGAGTAGCACCAATGTCCAAGGCACCCTACAGGATGAGTACACCGGAGATGCTAAAATTGAAGATGCAACTGCAAGAGTTGTTGGAAAAGAAGTATATCCGGCCAAGTGTGTCTCCTTGGGGAGCACCTGTTCTATTTGTAAAGAATAAAGATGGTACACTCAGGTTATGTATGGATTACAGACAGTTGAACAAGGTTACTGTGAAGAATAAATATCCTTTGCCTAGGATTGATGACCTCTTTGATCAAATGAGAGGAGCAAAGGTATTTTCTAAGATTGACTTGAGGTCTGGTTACCATCAGGTGAGAATCAAGAATGAAGACGTTCATAAGACAACCTTCAGGACAAGGTATGGGCATTATGAGTTTGTACTGGTGCCATTTGGCCTCACGAATGCACCAGCTACATTTATGTGCCTTATGAATAGTGTCTTCAGCAGATATCTGGACAAGTTTGTTCTTGTTTTCCTTGATGATAGTCTTGTTTATTTTAAGAATGAGGAAGAGCATGAAGATCATTTGATATTGACATTGCAATTGCTTAGGGAGCATCAATTGTATGCAAAACTGAGCAAGTGTGACTTCTATAGAGATAGAATTCAATATTTGGGTCACATTATCTCAGAGGAGGGTTACATCTATGGACACTGAAAAGATTGAAGCCATTATGAATTGGCCTACTCCAAGAAATGTGACAGATGTAATATCTTTTATGGGACTTGCAGGATACTACCGGAGATTCATTGAGGGATTCCCCAAAGTTGCACATGCCATCACTTCTTTGCAAAAGAAGGGGATGAATTTTGAATGGACATCGAGGTGTGAATAAAGTTTCCAGAGGTTGAAGAATCTTCTCACCAGTGCACCCGTATTGAAGGTTGCAGATCCAGAAAAAGACCTTGTGGTGTGTACCGATGCATGTGGACAAGGGCTTGGAGGAGTCCTTATGCAAGACAACCATGTGATCTGTTATGAGTAGAGAAAGCTAAAGGAGCATGAGAACAACTATGCCACCCATGATCTAGAGCTTGCAGCCATAGTACATTCTCTCAAGATGTGGAGACATTACTTGATGGGTAGGAGATTTGAGCTCAGAACGGATTACTGTGGACTGAAGTATTTGTTTGATCAGCCTACTCTGAATGCTAGGCAAGCAAGATGGCTGGAATTTTTATGTGAGTTTGATTTTGAAATCAAGCACATAAAAGGAAAGGAAAATAAGGTAGCTGATGCACTCAGCAGGAAGGTGTAAGAAATGCATGTGGCATCTCTTAGTATTTGCTAATAAGATTTGAGGCAACAGATTGGTATTCATGTTGTTGGAGATGAATTGTATGAGCAGGTAAAAGGCAAATTGCAGCAGCAAAGTCTTGAGAAGAGGTATGAGGGATATAAATTGGAAGAAGATGGACTTCTCACTTTTAAAGGAAGAATTTATATTCTGAATGTAGCATATTTGAGGAGAATTGTTATGGATGAAATCCATCAAGCTCCATATTCTGGTCACCCAGGATATCAAAAGACAATTGCTACCGCCAGAAAGCAGTACTTTTGGCCAGGAATAAAAAGGGATATGGCTGAATACATTTCGAGGTGTATGAAATGTCAACAGGTAAAGGTTGAGCTTCAACATCCAACATGTTTGTTGCAGCCTTTGCCAATTCCATAATGGAAATGGGAAGTAATTTCCATGGATTTTATTACAGGATTGCCGATGACTTGGAGACAACATGATTCCATCATGGTTGTGGTGGACAAGTTGACAAAGGCAGCGCATTTTATACCGGTGAAGTCTATGCATAAGACGGATGATATTGCAAAGATCTTCATGAAGGAAATTTTCAAATTGCATGGATTGCCTAAGGAAATAGTATCTGACAGAGATGTCAAGTTCACTTCCAACTTTTGGAAGGGGTTGTTTGTAGATTTGGATACAAAGATAAACTTCAGCACTGCATACCATCCTCAGATAGATGGTCAGAAAGAGAGAGTTAATCAGGTGCTTGAAGACATGCTTCGCATGTATGTGATGGACAAAACAACCAAGTGGGAAGATTACTTACACTTGGTAGAGTTTGCTTATAACAATGGGCAGCAAGCATCCTTGGGGATGAGTCCGTATGAAGCCTTGTATGGAAGAACGTGTAGGACACCAGTGACTTGGGATAATTTAGTGAACAGGATTGTGCTTGGACCAGAATTGCTCAGGGAAATGGAGCAAGAGGTTGTAAAGATCATACAGAACCTGAAAGCATCACATGAAAGACAGAAGAGCTATGCAGATAAGCATAGGGTGAATAGGGAGTTCAGTGTTGGGGATCATGTTTACCTCAGAGTGAGGGCAAGGAAGAGTTCCTTGAAGCTTGGAAGTTGTGCCAAGTTGTCACCTAGATACTGTGGTCCGTTTGAAGTGCTTGAAAGAATAGGGCCAGTTGCATATAGACTTGCATTGCCTGCTCGCACTAGGGCTCATAATTTTTTTCATGTTTCTTTGCTTAAGAGATATGTACATGATCCTAACCATGTGATAAATTGGGATGTGATTCAGGTGGAACCCGAGGGAGAGTTTCGAATCGAGCCAATGTGCATCCTCGACAGGAAGGTCACAATGCTCTGGAACCGGGCCATAGGGCAGGTAAAGGTGCAATGGGAGCACTACAGACCTGAAGAGGCTACATGGGAGCTGGAGGATGCCATGCAATTGGCACATCCATTTTTGTTCAATTCTGTGGAACACTGAGGTGATACCAGTGTAGCATTTTGTTCAATTTTTTAAGCACTGAGGGTAGTGCTATTGGAGGGGAAGGGGAATGTAACACCCCAGTTTTGACCCCATTGCATTAAGATGTATATGAAGTATATATTGTAAATGATCATGGTGCGGAGCTAAAGGCCAAGGCCCCACCATTGATTGGTTATGCTATGTTTTGGATTTAAATCATCACCAATGGTATATCGGGGCATGCGGCATACATATTAAGTTTGTCATCATGTAAAAAACAAATATTTAATTAAAATGAACCCGACCAGCTACGATCGTGAAAACTAAATTGAGAAGGGGCATGATTTTAACAAGGATAAGGGTGGGGAAATGTCAAACCTTGGACAATGAGGGAAAAATCCATGTGTCATATTTCTTTGTTTCATCCAACCACCACAATTAATAACTGTTGCTGTTAGTTGAGGCAGTTATTGTTTTGGGAGTGGGGGTGGCAGGATTGTCAGTCCTTGCCCACACGCACACTCCACCCACGGTTGACTTCACAATGGCCAAAACCACCACCATCACTCTCGTAGACATACCACTCTCTCCACGATGGTGCTGAACACTCACACACTTCCAATTCCTGTCCTCTCTGTAGGCTGTTCACCATCACGTAGGAGGGGAATTCTTGCCCATTCTCATGCACAGGACTTTCATGGTTTTACCCACGTAGTTTTCCTCTATGGATTTACGGATGATGTGGCTGTATCCTTTCCTCACGAGCTGATTTGTGGGGTCTGCGTTGTTGTTACTCACGCACAGGTCAGGAGACTGTAATTTATTTTCCAACATGGTCTGTGTAAGTTGTTCTTGGTGACTTCGTTGTCCAAAATGGGCTGTTCTTCCCCACGTTGTTGGTAATGTATGCCAATATGTTTTTGGAACTGTTGTTTCCCCCATGTCATGAGCTGTGTTTGTTGTTGCATTTGGGGCTATTGTAATTGGCTTGGGAGTCGTTTTGGCCATGACATGGCCAAGAACGACTCAGGAGTTGTTTTCCCTGTTAAGCTGTAACAACTGATTGATTTCATGTGTGCAATGGTTGGTCTTCAGACTGTGTTGGGAGCAAGGATGGGGGCTTGGTTTGCTTGATAAACCTAGTGGCTGGAAACCACACAGATAGAGGTAGAGGGCTGGCTTTCTTCTCCACAACCCCTGAATAGCACTAAAAGGGAATGCAGGGCCTGAGGGACTGTGTAGCAGAGAAGGGACTGATTCCTTGTGTTGGGTGTGTGTGGGTGTCTTAGAAGCCAGGCTCGTTTTGGTGTAGGTATTCTTAGCTCTGTAATGCACTCACCAGCTTAGCATCTAGCCTTTCCCAACTCCTTGATGGCCTAATAAACCCAACTATGTTGGCTTGGTTGTGTTTTGTGTATCCTTGGCTATTTGTAATCCTGCTTGTTCCCTATTCCTTGGAGAATCATGCTCAAAAAAAGCGTTGCTAAGAGATTAAGGAGCATGCTGGCCTATGGTTGGGAGGAACATTGCAGCGACATAGCTCGTTGCGGAATGAGTTCTTCATAAGATAAGTAATCTTGCCTATTTTACTTCTGCAACCATATTTTTTGTTAATTATTATGATGAACATGTCGAATGAATGCTTGTATGAATGAATGTTGCTTCCATTGTGTATGATAAATAATTGCATTTGTGCATGTTCTACTTCAATGCATTTTCTTTCACCATTCCTGCATTTTATGAATTCACATGTTCATGGGGCTGGTAGCCCAAATGGTTAACGCCATGGTCGCGTCCTCTTCGCCGGTCGGAGGGTCGGGGACATGACAATGAGCAACATTTATTGTGCTCGTTTTGGCCTCATCAATGAGATCTCTTTGTAATTGTTATAAAAAGGCATCTAGCCTCCTAATGATGTATTCAATCTTTCTTGTGCCTCTCTCTCTCTTTCTATTTGGGTTCTGAGTGTTGTTTTAGGTCTGAGTGTTATTTTGGGTTTCTCCATTGAGAGGTGAGGCTCTCCTAGCCTCACCTCCTATCTTTGTTGATCTTTGCTACCATATCTCGCTGTGAACAGTAGATCAATTGGTATCAGAGCAGTTCGCTCCTAGACCTAGCTTAATTTTTTTTATTTTTGTGCTTCCACTATCTGATGGGCATTGTGCCTAAACCTAAATTTTTATTTTCTTCTCTCTCCCTATTAGTCAGACATTCTTTGCTGCATGTTTTTAGGTTTTTTTGCTTGACTTTGCCAGCGCGCCTCTCCCCATTGCTGCATTCTAGCTCCACCTTTCTTGACGTCTCCTTCCTTTGCAAGTTATCTTGCCTCTTTGTTGTGCCCTATTTTAGACCATTTCAAATTTCTACTCATTTTGCTCCACTTTTTGGCCGCCTTCACGCACGCTTATGCTACCCACCCTACATCTCTGCTGCCTACTTCACTATTTGGCAGCTCCATTCACCCACCACTACATTCATGGATGCCAATACCTAAATCCATGTGTATCTTCCATTGTTACACCTCACTCCCTCAAAACCATCAATCCACCCATTAACTTGCATGCACTCCATCATTCCTCTGAAAATCATTCCTCCCATTTAGTGCAAATCATGATGCCATCATTCCTATCTTGCTCATGCTACCTGTTGATTTATTTTACGCTGATCTAACTCCATCATCGTTGTTGATTTTTGCTGTGCCTACCCTCCATCATCACTACTCCATTTTTGTAGCTGCACCCATATTGCACCCATGTTGCACCCTCCATCATTCATTTTGCATACAGCCCATTCAGCCACCCTCCAAGCCATTCATCCCTACCCTGATTCACCCCTGATTCCACGCCTCTTATAGCTGCATGTTTCTACTCCCCCAAATCGACTGAGTGCTCTCCCTCAACAAATGCGCATCCCTCTACTAGATTTCCCCACTTCTATGCACACCCATTAGTGCTCCATTGATGCAATTCTATCCTTAGGCTCCCATTAGCTTCCTATCCATCCTCTTAATCCATTAGCTACATGTTCACGTTGTCAGGGATATTGGTTCTATCCATGTTCCTCTAACGCGTGGGCATGACTTCATGCTAGAATTCCTGCTATATTAGGGACCGAGGGTGCAATTGATGCTTGGTTGTATGGCCTTTCTTCTCTCACACTTGAAATAGTTACTGAACCGTATGAAAAATCTGATCTGGTGTGGTATCCAGTGGTATTATGTTACAAGTTTGGTTTGTATGAGTTAGTTCGAGCATACTGATACGGACATACATTGTTTAGTTGATGGCCCTTGGAGAAATTTGACATCCCATGCTTTTGCCAAATTAGGTATTGTGCCTACACCTTCACCATTTACCACTCGTGCTTCATCATTTACCTTCTAATCCACATTTTCTCATAGAACTTGGTAGCACCCATTCATAGCTACCCTAACCCCAAGCTGCAACTCATTCATCTTTTCCCATCGCTGCGAGAGGCATGCATCTCCTCCCTCATTTTTTCACAAACACATTCATGGTTTTTTTTATTTTATTTCAAGAACATGTTTGCTCATCCCCAAAATCAAGTAGCGGCATTGTTCACTATTTTTTTCCTGAGATTTGAAGACTCCCTTTATTGAAAACCCTCCTGTGAAGACTTTGTGAAGCATCTGAAAAATTATGGATTCGTATTTCTCTCTGCAACTATGCCAAATGAAAAAGAGTTTGTTGATTGAGTTGCCAAGGCTGATTTTAGGAGCAGCCATGATACAAACTGAAAAATCACCACAGAAAAGCATATCTCTTTTGTTAAGGGAAGTGGTGTTGAGAACACTATGGAATTGGACTTCAGCCCATTAAAGAAATCCATCGTGTGCTGAAATCGTGTGCCTTCAGAACACTTGATCGAAGAAGATGAGGAAATTAATGACCACAATCTCAAAAAATGTGCAGAGATCTAGAACGCTATCTCTGACAGAGCAAACTCATTTTTATTCCTTGGTTCTTTTCTTGCTTGCTTGGTTCAGCATAATATTTAGCACAATATCTTTCCTTCTTGGTTCAACATAATATTCATAAGCTTTTTTTCTTGTTGGAAATGGATTGTTGGTCCTTACCATTAATTGTTTCAAGTTGTACTATGGAAATGACTGCGAGGGTGTTTTTAAGGAATTACTGGTTATGGTATTGGAGGTTCAACATAGTGTGAGAATGTAGCTCAGCGTATCTACATCTTGCCTCTTCAGTAGTGGAAACAACTTGCCTCTCAAACTCATTGTTTAGCTATAAAATCTAGATTTAAAATGTATTTATCCTCTGCTTCTGTTTCTAGTTATTGTTATGAATGGATTTCACAATGGCCATTCTCTCCAATATGCGAGTTACATCATTGATCTGTACAAAGTGTTTTGCGTTCAACAGTATCCAACCCAGCGGTATTTGTAGATACAAATACATATGGTTACATTTCATTTCTGTATGTCCTATAAGTATCAGGCGTTTCCTTTATTTTTCCAATCAGTAGTTTCATGTGGTTGGGATTCAATAATGAAAATGGAGAAAAATTGGAGCATCTGGCCAAATCGTGGTCTATTTGGTGACTGGAATAATATCTTTGAATGGTTTCCTTTCTGCTCTTGTTATTATTATTTCATTCAAATCTATTTTACAGCTTCACATAAATATGATCTTATTAGTTGGAAAGGGTGGATAGAATCTTTTGTCATCTTCCCTTGAAGTTTGAAAAAGATGCCAGCATACTGCAATCCAAATCTAGACCCATATTTTGACAAGAATGTAAAGGAGCCGCATTATTATTCTGCATTTCAAATTTGGGCATTGCGTCCTTCCAATAGTTAGTGAATTCCAAATCCACTCAGTTTAGAGGTCAAGAAGGTGATACACAAGGCCTCTTGAGGCACTTCTGTATGACATTGAGCCATAGGATCTATTGCAGCAAAGTTATATCTGAGTTGGAAAATCTAGTCTGAGTTCTATATCTTCATTTATGTTCTCATCCTATCTAGGAGGCTCGCATATCTGCTTGGTACCTCCATCTTGACATTTCCTAGGCAGTCACACATGGAAGACGAGCTAAAACTTCAGAATGGATCATCTACATTTGGACAAAAAAATGCATTGGGAATATTTGTAACACCAAGTCCATTTAGAAGTACTTTGGTCAAACACAACCAGCTTTTTGGTTCATCCAGTCAGCCTGCTTTTGGTGCAACATCTACTCCAGCAAGCCATATTCAACATGGCATATTCAACAATAATTTTTAGAGGTTCATTTAGCACTCTTGAGAAATCCATCTTCAACATGCCATATTCAACAATAATTTTTAGAGGTTCATTTAGCACTCTCAAGCAATCCATCTTCAACATGGCATCTTCAACACTATTCAAAAGTCTATTTAGCATTCTTCAGCAAGATCAAATTCGGTTTCATATTTGTGTAGTTCAGTTTTACTTTGTGGTAGTTAGTTCTCTTTCAGTGGGTTATCTTTCAGTTCCATATTTGCAATACTCTATAGTACTTTTCATATTGTTCCATTTTTGCTATTCGCCCAATCCTCCAGCAGTACTCTACACAGTTTTTTTTGCAAAGAAAGCCTTCATGGAGTTCAAGGTAGCTAAAATATTTTTGTATCAATCCAAATCACACGCTTGTGAGGGTTTCAATATCAGTTCATTTGTGAGTGGATACATAGGTCTCCTAGCACCAAGGGTGCACAGATCTCCACCACCAAGAGAGGAGGTTCACAGATCTAAAACAATACAGATCTCTCCCTCTAATTTATTCACAACAAGATGACAAACAATAGCTGTATGGGCACCCCCACCTGCTCGCATCTTGCAAGCGAGGAGGTTCACAGATCTAAAAGAATACAGATCTCTCCCTCTAGTTTATTTACAATAAAGATGAAAATAACAACATCATGGGCATCCCCCACCTGCTCGCATCTTAGACCATCTACACGTTATCCAGATCTTCATCAAATTGCAACAAAGCTCAGCACCTCTTCTACCTTTGACATCTCCTCTTTGCAAGCATGGCTTCCAAACTTAAACCAAGAGGAAGGAAAGCAGGGATGCTTTCCACATAAAACAGGAGGAATGGGCTGTATGGGAGGCCCACACTCCCTATTATGTATTCAACAATGTATTAAGTAGACATATTAGATATTAGTATAAATAATGAGCAGAATTTATTGTGCTCGTTTTGGCCTCATCAATGAGGTCTCTTTGTAATTGTTATAAAAAAGGCATATGGCCTCCTAATGAAGTATTCAATCTTTCTTGTTCTTCTCTCTCTCTCTTTCTGTTTGGGTTTTGAGTGTTCTTTTGGGTTTCTCCATTGAGAGGTGAGGCTCTCCTAGCCTCACCTCCTATCTTTGCTGATCTTTGCTACCAAATCTCGATGTGAATGGCAGATCAATGCTTCTCCATCAGCAAGGCACTCTAGGTTCATCAAAACATATCAGCTGGTGCGACGTAACTTCTTTTGGAAGGGGGTGCAATGAGAAATTCAACATATGGTTTTTGAATGTGTTTCTTGTCAGCACCACAAGGGTGAAACTACACTCCTTTTTGGATTGCTCAAACCTTTTCCCACCCCTACAAGGATTTGGACATATATTTCGATGGATTTCATTCAAAGGATCCCTAAATATGGAGGGAAGATCGTAATCTTGGTTGTGGTGGATCGAATCTCCAAATATAGTCATTTTTATGCTCCCAGTCATCCATATGCCACCTCTTCAATTGCACAAATTTTCATGGACCAAATATTCATTCTTCATGGAATCCCTTCTTCGATTGTCTCAGACCGCAACAAAACTTTCACAAGTCATTTTCACCTCATTGACACCAAAGTGCATATGAGTTCAGTTTCTCACCCACCAATAGATGGTCCAACTACAACCGTCAATGAATATTGGGAAACTTATCTTCATTGTTTCACCTCTAAAGAATAACATCAGTGGGAAAAGTGGCTCCCTCTTCCTGAATGGTGGTACAATAATTCTTACCATACTACATCTAAAATGACTCCATATGAAGTAGTTTATGGTCACGCACCTCCGGTACTCCTTCCATCCACCCCCAGTAGTTCACCAGTTTAGGCAGTTGACATGGTTCTTCGAAACTAACATCAGATTCTTCACCTCTTGCAGGACAATCTTCACATGGCAAGAGCCCGCATGAAACAACAGGCTGATCAACACCGTTCTCAGTGCACTTTTCAAGTTGGTGATATGGTTTTTCTTCATCTACATCCTTACAAGCAATCCTCCTTGAAAGACAAAGGGAATAAAACGATCGCTCCAAAGATATCTGGCCCATATACAGTTCTTCAAAAGAATGGGTATGTTGCTTATAAATTGGCACTTCCTCCTTCTCGCATTTAGTAAGTGATTGGCACCAACATCAGTGCACAAATTGTTTTTCCAGAATGGGATAATGAAGAATCCATCATTTCAAAGTCAGAGGAAATGGTCAATAAGCACACTTATCAGCTTCTCTCTCGGTCCATCACAAATTTCTACAATTCAGTAGCACAACATGCAACTAGAGGATGCTACATGGGAACCACTCCTTCAGATTCGGCAACAATTTCTACATCTTAAGCTTTGAGGACAAAGCTTTTCTAAGAGGGATGGGATGTTAATAGCCTGTGTCAACCCTCTTTTTAATTTGTTTAGTATATTCTATTGGACGCATATGCTTTGTAAGTCATCCCGTTAGTATGTTCTATTATCCCACATTCATGGAGATTAATAGTTGATGTTAAGTAGTCGACTTAGTATGTTGTATTATCCCACATTCTTGGGGAGTAATAGTTGTTTAGATTAGACTTAGTATATAACTAAGTGTTGAGGCCAATAAAATCATCGAAGATTTATTTTGTATTGAGCTTGCTCAAAGGAGGTTTACACCTCAAAGTGGTTTGCAATCAATAAAATATCTTTTGTGCTCCAATATTTCTGTTATATTGTGAATTCTCATTGTTTATTGTAGGAGGTTCTCCACACCCCGAACCATTCCTGGTTTTAATCCAGATCCCCCGAGCTGGTTCCAACATGCAAGTATCTTAGAGCACCTATGGTGGGGATGCCCTAATTAGTATCAGGTTTGGATCAGTTCTCCTCCTTCCTATAAGGGAAATGTTCTCCAAGAACTCTCTTCAGAGTAAGCACGCAGAATAATGACTCCAAAAATATGGATCAATTCCCTAAGCCTCTCCTTGGCTTGGGAATTTATAGACAAACTTTTGATTCAAAGGGGTAGTTAAATCAAGAATCACTTCATTTCTTGATTTTACCCTTTTTATTTAATTTAATACTTTTAATATTTTAACTTAGAAACTTTCTACTAGTTTCTAATTGGACTTTTATAGGATTTATAATATTTAATCTTTATCTTAGTAATAATAATAATAGATGGAACTTTTACATTATTAATATTATTACTAGGTGTACTCTTTATACATATTACACTTGCTTCATTAAGGTCGTCAGGTAGATGGTTAGGTCTACTAGGCTAGGTAACTCTAAACATCCTTGCATGTTGGATTCCCTCATATAACATGGTAGTTCTTCAGTACTTGATGAGAATACAAAATTTTAAAATTTAATTTAATCACTTATAAATAAGTCAGATGATATCAATATTTTTCTCAATTCGTTTTCACTCGAGAATCATTAATTATTTTCAGTAACTCCTAGCGCTTACGAGAGCCCAATGATAAAAACAGGGAGTTACAAACTTAGTGCAATTCGAGAGCTCGTCGCTCAACACTAATGCTAGGATCTACTTGTAGGATACACCCAGGGAGAAAATGACCAAGGATCCGATGTTCCAGAGCTTATGGTCAACATCAACATGGAAGGCTTGAAGGCTTATGCCCAACACTTCCAAATTATCTTTTCATGTGTCCGAGAGCTTCATGCTCAACACAAATGTCTCAAAACTCATGTGCTCTAGAGCTTCTTTCTCAACACAAATATAAGTACTCATGTGCTCCAGAGCTTCTCACTCAACACAAAACATCTATTTATCCATGTGCTCGAGAGCTCCTCGCTCAACACAAAACATCTCATCAATCATGTGCTTCAAGGTCCATGCCCAACACACACACACACACACACACACACACACACACACACACGTCATATGCAATTGGCTTACGCCGACTATATCAAACAAATCATCATGTTCATATGCAATGTGGTCTTCGACCCAGTATATCAAAATCAATCATCAAAGTTTAACATCATAATCAATGGGATCATGCCCATAAGTGTTAGGTCTAAAATTCGGGATACTACAACTAAAGAAAATTGTGTACAAGTTACTATGAACATTAATATAAATGTATGGATGGATGTTCCTATAGATATAATATTCATCACGGATACCCTTAAAAATATAGTTATTGGCCTAATTTAAATTTAAAAATATCCATTCATTGTGGAAGTGATGCCGTAGCATCATGATTTCTAGGACATTTGTAGGCCGTAAATCAACCAAAATATTGAAGTTTACTATTTTTTCTTTAAACTAATTCCTTAAAACATGCTTTCAACTCTCATATGCTATGAATGGACCTTGAACTATGATATATGTCCTAAAAAACAAAATTCCCACAAGAGCAATATAATCCTAATTTCGAGGATTGGGAACAAATTATATGGATGTAAAGTCTATGGGTGTTCCCTAATCTAAGATTATTCAACTTAGTGTTGATGGATGATATTGACATTGAAAAATGAATCATTTCCCTAAGATATGAATATAGGTATAATTTTAAATATTAAACTTATCGCGGATTGGTCTCTAGCCCAATGCATGATATAGGGTTGAAAAATAATTATTTTGCATTTAACCAAATTTATTTAATCTCATAAGGGATCACCACATCTTAACCATAAGACATGCCCCATGAATTGATTATCTTCCGCAGGAGAAAAATTCAAGGACAATTTGAAAAATATGACATAACATGGATGGATTTGGTGACACTATCCATTATAGTTTAGGACTAAAAACTTGGAACTTATCTTCTAATTAGGAAGGTCTTTCTAGCTCATAGGTCATGTATAGGATGCCATATACTAATATAAGCCCCATGAAATAAATCTTTACATCACAAATGAAGCAATTTAATAATCATAAATTGATATTATCTTAAGCCGCATCTATTAAGAGGGATTAAATTTCTTGACCTCTAAAATTTATTTATGTTAATTTTTTTACACATCAAGAAATAATAATGATAATAATTTTTTATTTTTATTTTTATTTCATGAGGGGACATGGATTTTTTAATTACTTTTCATTTGACTACACATGAATTTTTTAATTACTTTTTTATTTTATTTTTGGTAAGGTTAAGTGAAGTTATGTCACCTTGCCTTACCTTAAGTGAGAAAATCTCCCCATAGAATTTATTTTATAGTGGATGTGCAATAATACCCTACAAATTAAATATTTACCCACACATAGATGATATTTATAATTTCATAATAAGTATAGATACAAATGACTAAGAGATCCCCTAACATTATTCTTCAACAAATTAAACCCAATTAACCTAAATTAGCCCTCCCTAAAAGTGCCCTAAAATGTCTTACCCAATTTTATGGGCCTTTAACCTTGCAAAAATAAATATCTTAAAAATTATTATCCACGCTAAGCCACAT
>LPNX010805827.1:543221-582174 GCA_001517045.1 Pseudotsuga menziesii | reverse complement strand
GGGGGGGAGAGAGAGAGAGAGAGATGGCTGGCTGTTCATGGTTCGGTGGTCACTCCTTCAGAGTAACAGGCGCAGTGTAATTAAAGCACACCTTTCTCTGCAATTGTTTTTGGAGTAAAACTCTTCTTTTGGAATAATTCTCACGACGAAATTGTTTTTCAAGTAAAACTCTCCTACAAGATTAATTCTCAGTGCGAAACTATTTTTTGAGAAAAACTCTCCTCCTTGGTAATTCTGAGTGCGAATTTAATTGCAAGAGAAGGTAAGTAGATATCTTCCATTCCAATCATAGATTTGACATATAAAATTTTACGAGTATTTTGACATTATAGTAAAAACACGCTGCCTTGTATTTCATGTCTTTGGATTTATTTTTGTTTAGTGCAGTTTCATCCACATGGATTCAGGTATTCTCATTAAAGAGAAGTTGCTCAAATTTTTTTTTGGTTTAATTTGATCATAAAGTTGTAGTATTAGCTTTGATGATTTACAACATTTTTTTTAGTTCAACCTAAGTTTGAAGTTTGCTTGTACCGTCTTATGTAACACTGTTTATAATTCTCACTTTCATTTTTCTTAGGATTTAGATTTTATGGCTTAACATTATTTTAGTTTATGTAGTAATTTTTAGAAGACAAAAAAACAACTACCATTCTACACCATAGAACCATTGTGGTGGAAACCAATCGTTTTGTGTTTCTTAGTTTGTGAGTAACAAAGAAACAACGGTCATGGTCATTATGCACCAGAGACCACTCATTATGCACCAGAGAATCAGGATAGTGGAAACCAATCCTTTTCTGTTTCTTAGTTTGTGTAGTTTGTGAGTTAAAAAGAAACAATAACCACTATACACCACAAAACTAGGGTGGTGGAACCAATCTTGTTTTGTTTGCTGCTTTGTGAGTGACAAAGAAACAACTAGCATTATACAAGACATAGGGTACTGGAGACCAATCTTTTTATGTTTGCTAGTTTTTGAGTGACAAATAAACAATGGCCACTATATAAAGGCTGGTGGTGGAAACCAGCCATGCTAGAAGATTTAACTAGTAACCTTTAGAGGACAAAGAAACAACTACCATTATACACCACAGAACCACTCTAGTTGAAACCAGTTCTTTTGTGTTTCTTAATTTGTGAGTAACAAAGAAACAACTATCATTATACAAGACATAGGGTAGTGGAGACCAATCTTTTTACGTTTGCTAGTTTGTGAGTAACAAATAAACACTGGCCACTATATAAACAAGGGTGGTGGAAACCAACCATGTTAGAAGATTTAACTAAATGTTGAAGTACATACATATATATTAAACAGATTTCTATGTTTGTATTTCAAAATTAAAATTATTTAAATGGTTTAAACATTGTATGTTTTTGTCATGCAAGTTTAAGTTTAGAAAACTTTTGAATGGTTTGTTTGTATATATTGTTATTTTTGTGAAGTTTTATGTTTATTGTTTCTACAGGTGAAATTGGAAACCAAAGAAGTGGATTGACAAAGGAGATCCTCTAATAATGGAAAATAGTAACTTCAAGAAAATGCAACCTTTAGGTATATTCTAATTCATCTTTTCTTAGAGTCACATTCCTTAACAATGGGAAATCACCAATTCTAAAAATTTAGGAATATGTGTATTTTTAAATGAATTTAAGGATACCTATTTGTACTTCATTTTTTAAGATCAAATCTTTTTTTTTATTGGGAGTAGTTAGATACATTTAAACATGCTAGGAATTAAAAATGTTGGAACATGATAGTACAATAAGAAAATGATTTAACAAAAACAAAAACAAAAAAAATTAGTGTATTTAGCTTTGATCCATGATGGAGACCAAGAAGGTCTGAGGAGAAAAATAATGATTTTAGGAAAAACATATTTCATTCCATTAAAAGTCAATAGAGATTTTTTCTCATATGCATATTAAAATGGCCTCCATTCCTTCAAAAAGATCCCAATATCATGAATCTATGCAAACCTACTAGAATTACCCCTCTTATATTCTTATTTTATTCTTGAGAAAGATGTTCTCACCTCACCCAAAAAGATAACATATGTTTCCCAACAAACTCACATTGCATGCCCAAAATCAAGAACCACATGAAAATTGTTTTAATTTTTTATTTGTATAAGGGCATTTTAATTTTCTTTTTTCTCAAAATTCAATAATTTTAGAAATGTTATTTTTTCTTATTTGTTTTAAAAAGAGTAACTAACATTGATGGCATCATTTATAGAGAGGAGAAAATCCGAGGCTAAACTAATGTGTGACAAGTATCCAAATCCCATACATGTAATATCGATCCACTTGTTCATTATGTAAATAATTTACTTTTTGATAAGTTGATTTTTTTAATATTTGACGATTATTATATAATTTAGTTTGCAAAAGAAATTTTCATTAAATAGAAGATAAAAATAATAATTCATTTTGATTGTTATAACTATAGAATTAATTTTCTTATTGATTTTCTATTGAAATTTTGCAGATTATTGTTGAGAAGGTAAAGAAAAGTGACATTCCAGATATTGACAAGAATAAGTAAAGACTTATCTTCAAACTATCTTGTTAAACTATTACATTGAGTTTTGAGGTCACAATTATTTATTTGACCACATAAAAAATATGCAAGATTATGGGTGGAAGTGATTAACTAATAACCTCTACATAAAGATTTATGTCTCCATGTTCGGTTCCTCACTATATTTTCTATGTCACCATTTAGATCCATTTAATTTAATCCCATACTTTACTCTTTGCATAGTTATTAACATAAGTATTCAAATGAATTGTTTTTTTTTCGAAGTCAACCATAATGAAAATATGTTTAGATTCCCCCCTCACCCTCTCAGGCGACAATAAGGCTATCTATAAAGGAATACACACACACACACACACACACACACAAGAGAATAAAGCGAACTTTTCAAATATTTTTAAAACTATAGTTGAATGGATCATCATTTTGTATTTGCAGATATGTGGTTCCAGCAGATTCTACCGTCGGACAATTTGTACATATGATACGCAAGAGAATAAATATAGGTGCAGAGAAAGCAATATTTATTTTTGTGAACAATGTGCTTCCACCTACTAGTAAGTTGAATCTTATCTACTTTAATCTCGTGCCCAACTTTGGCATTTCTTTTTCAAAACTTTATTCTATGGTATGTTTGGGTTGAACTCCTTATTAAAAAAAAACATTTTAATGTGATTACTATCTTTGTAGAGAAGCTCAATTGTTAATGATGTATTCATTTATGTTCATTTATGTGCAGCTGCCCTGTTGTGTACTATGTATAAGGAGCACAAGGATGAAGATGGATTTCTTTATTTTTCCTACAGTGGAGAAAACACTTTTGGCCAAAACAATAAGGCTTATTTGCATCCTTGAGAAAATAATGTGATTTACTGCCATTAGAGCGAACTTCAATCTAAAGGGAACTTATGTGCCTATATCTTTATAGAGTTTTTAATGGGAACAGTAACTTTGAAATTCTTTCGAAATTGTTTCAACTATGGCATAGAATGGTGAAACATGCTTGATGTGAAAACTTTTGGTCTTTGTTGTATAAACACGAATATGCATATCTCAAGTGTATTTCAATAATGATGACATGGTGATAAAGTATTTATATTAAAATGGTTGGTCTCAAGATTTATTTGGTTGTTGTTTGTGGCATTTCATAGATCTCTAAAATGAATGGAAATCCAAATAGCTATAATTGCAATGTTTTGTTCCAATTGCAGTCAATGTAATTCTTTATCCTTTCAATCAATTTAAGGATTTCGGTTTGAATTAAGGAGGTATTAAAATAATTTAGAGTTGTCCTCTTAAAAAAATTTAAGTTTTTTTTTAGAGTAGATATTTTGGTCAAAGTATTGATTTTTCATTGATTATAAGGGTTTCCCAATTAAGTCCTAAAACTTTCTCTTCTTTCTTAGTTGGGAATTTTTATTATTGTATAGTATAATTAAGATTGTAAATGCCATTGTATTCTGAAAAAATGTACTTTTCAATTAAATCTTGCACTTTTCTTCATAAGGTCTTGTTATTATTATTTATTATATTAAAAGTTTAAATGTGGATGTACTATGGATATATGTACTTTTAGACTAAATAATCATGGATCTTTGACATTGTTCAACTTGTTTCCGTTCCACTCGTCATTTATAAATAAATTTAAAACATGAATTGAAAAGAAAAAAGTTATGTAAACATAAAACAAACCAAAAATATTATAATTAAATGGTTCTAGTTAACCATTTCAGTAAGCTTTAAATGAGCATAGTTAGATGGTTCTACTTAACCATTTAAATGAGCTTAGTTAAATTGTTCAAGTCAACCATTTAAATAATCTTATTTAAATGGTTCTAATTAACCATTTAACTAAGCTCCTTTAGATATCAATCAAGATGCATTTAAGAATAACAATATAGATGGCAATGAAACCCAAAATGGAAGATATAAACACATATGAGAGTAACAAGGTCATATTTACAGAGCAATATACAGCTTGTATAAATTATAGAGCCAGACTTCCATATAATAACAATATAGGATAGAAGAAAACAAAATACTAATATAGGGCCAAAGGTAACCCCAGTTTTCTTAGTTATATCAATTATAGAGAACTATGCGATTTAGTAAGAGTAGTGTAACAAGAACAACTCAATCATTGAGAAACTTAATTGCAACTTTTAGAAACATTGGAGATCCCACATGTGTTTTCCTAGCTGCATCCCATGAGATGTTGATATCCTTGGATGACAATTTTGGAGGGAAATTATCTTCTATTTTTTAATACAAATATAGGATGTTTGAGGGTGAGAGGAAATAGAAACCAAGTGAGATATTTATAGGTATTTGAAAACAAGATATAGTGATCTTATTTAATTACTCTAGATCTGGTGTACAACCTCCCATGACAAATAAGTGTTTGCATGGGATTATGCTATGCATTTCCAAGGGACTTACGAAAAGTGGAAAAAAGATTAGAAATCTAATGGAGATAAGTAGCAATATATTTAAAACACTATTGTTCACAAGAGAAATGAGTCCTTATCCTTTAATATGTACTATATCATTTTTCGTTCTAAACTTGAAGCCTCACTAATGGGTAATCATGTTGTTTTCTTTCTTCTCCCTCCATTCAGTTATCCCTCTATAACATGGCATAGTTGGGCATGTGGCATGGCACATATGATGACATGGAATAAGAAGATCAAGTGAATGAGGATCAGGTTTGAAAGATCAAGATTGAATGGTCGGGCATCCCACAAGCCGAATGCGGAAGGAAATTTGCAGGGAGGCAACTTAGGAAAGTTAGTCAGGAATCTTGCATCCTGCATCCCACATCGCGCAATATGGAGATCAGATGAGTGAGATCAATCCCACCATAAATAGATCAACGATGCAAAAAAGACGTTGTGGAATTCCAAAAATCACAAAACACAATTCTGCATCCCGTAGCCCCCAATACGCAAGATCAATGGTAAAGAATGACTCTGTAAAAGATCAACGATGTGAAAGAAATATTACAGAAAGGAGATTACGGAAAGAAGTTTGCAGAAAGTTGATATCCTGCATCCCACATCTTGCAATCTGGAGAGATCATATGGATAACATTAGTTTTGCTAAATCAAGATCGACGGTGCGAAACTGGTGCTATAGAAAGACGATTGTGGAAAGGATAAAAAGGATGATTGACATCCCACATCCTGCATCTCACAAATTGGAGATCAACCATCAGGAAAATGCCCGACGATGATCAACGGTCATAAATTGTTGTGAGGTAATTTTGATGTGGAAAGGGGATTTCAAGGAGGAAATATGTAAAATAGATGTACGGTCCAGATCGTACTTGATAGTAGGATCAACGGCTCCAATTAAAACTGGTAAATATCATTGTAGAAAGAGTTTTCCATTGCGGAAATATCAGAGAACAATAAGCAGGGCTACGAAATTGAGATCTGAGGCTAAGGGAGGAATGAAACGTCAACATTTGGTGAAGGAATGTGACGAATTGAAGAGGTAAGTGTTATTTGGGTGTGTTTGTAAACAAATAGTCATGACCTAAATAAAAAATACACAGCAATGAAGATTTGCATTGAAACGATGAAGGTACTAGGTATTTAAATGAATTTATGTGTTCTAAATGAAGTCTCTCAGTTACGAAGTTTAACAAAGTCCATAGTGAATAGCTTACAGTTATTCCATAGTCTGAATCAAATTATATTAGGGTGGCAGGGAAGTGCTAGGGCAGACCACATGGCTGCAGGGGGGTTGAAGCCTCCTTCTAGTCATAGCTGGAGAACAGGGTGTCATAGCATCCTTGTCTGTTAAAAACAGGCAGAAAACCATAAGGGGTGTTGTAGCATCCTATTTTGTAGCTGTAGGAAAAACCTAGAGTGTATCTTTCATCCTTTCTATTGTAGAAGATAAACAAATTTGTAAATTCATCTTATTGATGAGTACGAGTTGGTGGTTTTTTGTTTGACGTTTCCATGATAAAATATGTCATAATTGTTGATTTTTTTTGTCTTAGTTTAAAAAGGTCAATACTGATTCACCCCCCCCTCCTCTCAGTATTGTGGGATAAATCAATAATTGGTATCAGAGAAGGTTCCTTCGCAACAACTTAACCACTGGAAGGAAGATCCCATTCAAAGAACACAATGGATCAACAAAAAGGATTGTCCACTAACAAAACTCCACTATTTACCATAGATAATTATGCATACTGGAGTGTTAGAATTAGATGTCATCTGATGTCCCTGGATTGGAAGGTTCATGCAGCAACTAAAAAAGAGCTTAACATTGGAAACCTATACCCTAGAGACACAGTTGAACTAGGATAATATAAAGGTAACACCAAAGCTCTAAACACAATATTAAGTGTCATAACGCAATTAGTATTACTAAAGTTGTGCAATGCACATCTACCAAACAAGCTTCGGATAAATTAAAACTAATCTATGGAGGAGAATCTAAAGTCAAAGAATCCAAACTTCAAACATATACAAGTGAGTTTTAAATCCTTAACATGAAAGAAGAATAGAGCATTGGTGAATATCTTCTTCGTGTAGATGAAGTTGTTAATGCGATCAGAAGGGTTGGATGAAAACTAAAAGAAAAGGTAGCGGTAATTAAAGTACTAATAAAATTACCAATGAGGTATAACCCAAAAGTATCCACCTTAGAAGAACAAGATGATATAGAGGGAGAAGTGGGCCTAAGATCTGAACTTGTCAGTGCTTCTTATGTCTTGCTTCCTCACTTTCAAATGTGATTATTTATGTGCTTACTTATGATGTCGTAATGTTGATTAATATGATATTATTATGGTTACTCAATGCTTTGTATTGTAGATACTCTGATTATGTACTTCACTAATTTTCACATGTTTTACTATCGTATACATGATTCTAAATTAACTTTGTTAATGGATAAAGGGGTGGAGTGGTGGGACTAGTTTCCCATGTAACAACCTGAGAGGTAATAGTTTCTACTTGTACTAGCGGGCTTACTTAGTTCTATTGAACTAATGCAGTTCTTTCTTTTTATGTGCACGGTCACTTAGTGTTTGAAAATAGTTTATTACAAGTTGAACGGGCAAGCCGTCCCTTTGAGTTACTAGATCACATATTTTTAGATTTGTCCTAGTGACATTATACTACTTACAATTGTGATTATTACAAGATTATTATAGTTACAGGGTCCTAAAACAGTTATTATCTACGTGACACGGATTCATTACTTATGTGCCACTTATTTACTATGGTGTAAATGTTTTAAGACATGTTCATGTCCTAACATATTTTTTTATTATATGTTTATTTTAAAGTTGGTAATACTTTTTATAAAAACTTTGGAAAAAAAATATATTCCATGGCGTATTTCATATTCCATGTTCTTAGGGCTTAAATCCTAAGATATTTGATTCACATGGTCTTATCCTTAAGGGATAATGTATCCGATGCATGTAACAGTTTAAACCTTAAGTTGATTTGGGGTGGCAAGTTAACAATATAGTCCATATACTATACAACTATGGGTTTGGTGTGCATCAATGGTGGCCAGGGTGGCGCTTTCAATGTTCCTTGCAAAGATAGGCAACCATGCTTAGGGATTGGCCCAGGTGTTAGTATGTTCATTTCACAGCATCGTTGCTTGCTCTCTGCTCCGATTCAGTATGGAGGAATTGACTTCAATGGCTTAGCAAACAGGTATCATCGTGGTTTGGTTTCGTAGCATCAGCTGATTGTTTTAACTTTTTTAACATATCATACTTCTCATCATGGCCATCATTCTATACTTGCAGGTTATAGGGGTGTTGAGGGAAAATGTGGTCCGTCACTTGGGGAAAGGCTGTAAGAAAATCCATACCCTTACGGTAAGCCTGCTGCACAAGTATTCACTTGTGACCTCTTGGATTCGTGTTTATGACTGAGTTGTCATTCGTTGATGGTTGAGTTTGCTTGAGTCTGGTTCTAATGGATACGTTTGGGTTTTTGGGGTTCCAGTGTAAGTTAAAGGAACTCTATGTTTGGAATTCTACAGGATTTGGGCTTTTATTAGTTGGTGTTTTTCATTTCTCCTTCGAACCTGAATCATTTATATGTAAATGAATTTATTAATGGCACTCTATGTATTGAAAGAGGACTAGGTAACACCTTGAGAGGCTCTATGCATTTTGTATTTAATGTTTTGGTTATGCTAATGGACATGAGCAGCACCATTGCTTGCAATGGTGGAAGGCCGTAAGCAAATAGCTGTGTAACTTTTCAATGGATTATAACAAATGGGTTTATGAATATATGTTGTGTTATATTTATGAGTTTGTTATTCTTTGTGGACTGTATGAATTCACCTTCATTATTTACTTTGGTTGTAAGGATGACATGTTAGGTTTTTATCATTTAAGAAATATGATCTTAGGATCTTATTTGAGAGAATAACATGCATAGCAATAAACACAAGAGACAAGAGACACAAAGAATTTTTCTCGAGGAAACCATAAAGGATAAAACCCTGCAACTTCCTCAGAGATAGAATGAGGACCAATGGTGGTATTAAAACTTGAAAACATAAAGATGATCTCCAACAGCTTGTTCTCTCTCTCTCACTTGAGAGAGCTTCTCCTCTCTCATTTATATTCTTTTTTTCACTTAATTTCCACTCTAGCATGTCGACCCCACTTAAAAATTACTTACTAGGGATGACATCTCTAGGGGAGTCTAATAACCCTAGTGCCCCACAACTGTCGGTACTTTGCCCCTCCGATCAACAAGGAAGGTTAACCTTAACACAATGGTGGGGACTATTGCCCCGACTTACAATAACTCACCTAGGGCTGACTTCTCTAGGATAGTCTAATAACCCTAGGGCCCCACAACTATGGGCACTTTAACCCTTAATCAAATAGGAGGTTTACCCACAATGACTTTACATGACTTGTTTACATTATTGAATATCCCTATAGGAACATTGGGGCATGACATGACTCAAATACATTACAGACACTTCCTGGAATAAACATCAGGGTACAATACATAAGATATACAAGTGAATACATTCCAAAGTTACAATTACATCAACACTCCCTCTTAATGAGGAAGGTATTCTCTCGACACAATTTATCAGCACAAGTCTTCTTCTTTGAATCATCTGGATCATTATCGAGTTCTCGTCATCTTCATATTCAAGTAATCTTCATCTAGATATGGATCATCACTTGATCTGGATCATCAATGGATCTGGATCATCATTGGATCATCATCGAAACTGGATCATCACTAGATCATCATCACTGCTTATGCCATCTTGATCAACTAGTGATATCTATTCATTCTTCTCATCATAGGAAGTTCTATAGAGTCGGCCCTTTTTCATGCTAGTTGTAGTTCTAGCCTCCAAGTAGGTATTAGTCTTCCTCAGCACTTATATCTGACCATGGTAGGAAACTCATTCACATATGATGTTTGGAAGGTTCTGCTCTTATATTTGGCGACAATAGGAAACTTTATTCACACATCATGATAGGAAAATTTATTCACACATCATGTCAGAAAGGCTCTCAACCCTGTTAGGATTATTAATCCTCCCTTTTCCAAATTTGGTCATGTGTCTAAATTGGGAGTCATGTCTAAATTGGGATTCCATCCAGTCTATTTATAGTCATTAACACCATTGGGTCCACTTGACCTAATTTGGGCACATGTTTCAGTTACTAAAGTGTGGGGAACACTAATTGAGGCTCACTACCACTAATTGCACTTGATTGCATCAGTTTAGGAGCCTCCTAGACCAATCCCTACAATTTAGAAAGCCACTAGGAGTGCCAAAACCAAACAAGGTCAGCTCACTTCAGTTAATGACTAGTCAAGCTAAGTTAGGAGTCAGTTACATTCAATTCTAGTCCTCTACATTTAGTTAGCGCTAGGTTTACTTGAATGCACTCATGTGGGGTGCATTTCTCACCTACCACAGTCAGTTAACCTTAGTCAACACTGAATGTAACACTTGAGTTTTGTTTTAGAGCTCCGATGAACTCCGATTATGGTTTAGACAAGGTCAATTAATTATTGAGTCCTCTAATAGTGATTTAAACAAGGTCTTGGTTACCTATAGTCAAGTAGAGTCTAATCAATTCGAACTTCCTCATGTGGATTTGAATTGCTTGTGGCTATTAAAGCCATTGTACTTCATTGTAATTATCTATCTAATTACTCTTTGATTAATGAAAAGCATTCATAGTTGCAAGCCATTTTTGCACTATTTCATTCTTCAATAACTGAGTAAATTGTGTGATCTATCATGTGAGTTGTGTGTTTGTCCACAAATCTATGTGCTTAATTTAATATGGTATCAGATCCTCAATGGACATGGAACTTCTCCTCCTCAGATCTCCTACCGGGTCAATTTTTGAGCAAAATTGCTCCTTCCAGCACTACACCAGAAGCGGAAAATTTACCACTTAATACCCCAAGAAAAGAAATTGTTCATCAAGATTGCTTAATTAACTAAGCTGGGTGTGAATAAAATTCCAAAAGTGTAGGCTATTCGACCTTATGGTGCCCTTTTTTTGTTTTGCAGGTACAACTTTGAATGGATTCATCAGTTCCTCTTTTGACCCGATCCTCAGACTATTATGAATGGAATGTGAAGATAATTATATTTCTGAAAATACAAGATCTCCTTTGGGTGTCTAATGGACTCAGTAGAAAGTATTTTGAGAGTAAAAATGACTAGCTAAATGCAAAGGATGCAGCTCTTGAAATAATGAAACTGGCTCTTTCTCCTAGCTTGCACTACCTTAGTAGATCTATTAAATATCCACAGGAACTTTGGACAAGATTGGACAGAACCTTTGGAATGATTGATGAGGATAATAATAGCACTTTGGAGAGCACATCCAGCACCATAATCATCCTTGATCCAAAAATCTCATCCTCCACTCTCTCTGATGAAGTTGTTCAAGATGAAGAAGAAGCAGAAACTTCTACACAGTTAATTCGAATTGAAGACAGTCTCCATGCGGTGACTCCTTCTCTTGATGCTCCGAAAGTTCATGAGATCTCTGATATCTCATCTTCTCATATTTCTGAATACATTTGAATCTCTGATATTTAAGAAAAATTCTGCTGCACTTCCATGCAAACATTCACCGGTGATTTTCCTTTAACTTCTGTACAAAATTTACCAGTAATTGCTTCCGAAAGTGAAGAGAAATTTGATTTTTATCCCTCTAATGTTGCTGATGGTGTGAAAATATGTAATACCTTGGATATTTTGGAAGAAATATCAGATTACCAAATTGATCCAATTGCTCCCCATGATCTATATTTTCCAGCAAATTCCTGCAGGATTGCATGCACCAAAGTTCAGAATTTTGAAAAAGAAGAAAGCTGTGCATCCACCGTCTCAGTTAACCATTTATTTGAATCTGATATTAACCTTATTGTATCTGATATGATATTATTTAGATATTATCTGATATTTCTTGGTTTAATATATCAAATTCATAATCTTTCAGTACCGCTTGTAGATGTTCTCATCAACGGTGTGAAGAAACAAGTACCGCAAGTCTCCTACAAAACTGCTACTGGGGATTTGATTCCGTTTCGCAGTTTTGGATCTGTGTTGAACCTATTTAGATCTGATTTAATTTCTGATATGATATTATTTGGTTCATATTTTAAAATCCAAAATCCTTCAGTCATGCTTGTAGCTGCTCTCACCAATTCCAGTGTGAAAAATCAAGTACCGCACTTTCTCTTCAAAACTGTTGATGGGGATTTGGTGTTAGTTTCCTCATATGAGGTTGTTGATATTTTATTATGTGATTCATTATCTATTTAAAAATATATATCAGACTATGTATCTCAATCATTTTCTCTCAATAGTCCCAGTGCTTCTCTACCATTGATCACATGCTCATCTCCTCACAGAACTAGTAAAGAGGAAGATTTTCTACATCCACCTGGACACCTGCTCCTCACACTTCAGGCTGTTATTACCACTCATGGTTTTCTGTTCATGGATGAAACATATCATTTTCTCGAGTTTTCCTCACATTCTCTGAATTCTCAAGAACCTTTTCTCACTTTTTCAGTTGACTTCAATTGCTCTACATTGGTCCAGTCTTCATCCAGCAACTGTCTATATTTCTGATTTTGTTGAGAATATCATTCGTCTTCCAAAGAGGAAGATTCCTTGAGACATAATGATGGATAGGTTTACATGCCAGGCCCCAGGATACCTATGCACAAAAGAACCAAATTGATCCTACTTCTACCTGCTTAATTAGAGGGGGGGATTTTTTTCCATGTGGTTTTTTCCCCAACTCCTTGTATTAAGCAGTTACTTTATTTTACTTGATGTAATGGGTGACCTATGGTATTAGTTACCAAGGCCCACAGTTTGTCCAAGTTAGCATTCAGGGGGGTTTTAGTATTATTAATCCTCCCTTGTCCAAATTTGCTCATATGTCTAAATTGGGAGTCATGTCTAAATCGAGAGTCCATCTAGTCTATTTATAGTCATTAACACCATTGGGTCCACTTGACCTAATTGGGGCACATGTTTCAGTTACTAAAGTGTGGGGAACACTAATTGAGGCTCACTACCACTGATTTCACTTGATTGCATCAATTTAGGAGCCTACTAGACCAATCCCTACAATTTAGGAAGCCACTGGGAGTACCGAAACCAACCAAGGTCAATTCACTTCAGTTAATGACTAGTAAAGCTAAGTTAGGAGTACATTCAGTTCTAGTCCTGTACATTCAGTTAGCGCTAGGTTTACTTGACTGCACTCATGTGGGGCACATTTCTCACCTACCACAGTCAGTTAACCTTAGTCAACACTGAATGTAACACTTGAGTTGTGTTTTATAGTTCCAATGAACTCCGGTTATGGTTTAGACAAGGTCAGCTAACTATTGAGTCCTCCAATAGTGATTTACACAAGGTCTTGGTTACCTACAATCAAGTAGAGTCTAATCAATTCGAACTTCCTCATGTTGATTTGAATTGCTTGTGGCTATTAAAGCCATTGTACTTCATTGTAATTATCTATCAAATTACTCTCATTCATAGTTGCAAGCCATTTTTGCACTGTTTCATTCTTCAATAACTAAGTAAATTGTGTGATCTATCATGTGAGTTGTCTGTTTGTCCACAGATCTATGTGCTCAATTTAATAAACCCCAAGCTAAGTATCAGCTCTCGATTGAAAAAATTCCTAGTAACTGACCAGGTGCCTCCATTCTTCTAGAGAATGGAATTTAGCACTTATATCTAATCATGTAGGAACCAATCCTATAGTCACATCAGAATGGCTCAGTACTCATATCTAACATGGAAAGAAGTAATCCTCTCACCATGATAGAATGGCTTGGCCCTTACATCTGACCATGGAAAGAACCAATCCTCTCACCATGTCAGAATGGCTCATGTACTCATCACTTCCCCTTGAGGGGAACCTCGATATGGAGAACACCAAGATTCTCCTTGAACTACTCAAACTTCACTCTGGTCAATGGCTTAGTCAACACATCAGCTATCTTTTCGTTCGTCACAACATACTGGAGCTTCATTGCTCCTCTCTGCACCATATCCCTAATATAGTGATATTTGATCTCGATATGCTTTGACTTGTCATGGAACACTGGGTTCTCTGACAACTTCACACAACTCTTGTTGTCGCAATATATACAAGTAGCATCCAACTAGAGATCAAATAAATCAGACAGTAGCTTCCTCATCCATACCATTTCACAACTAGCTCAACAAGCTATGACATACTCTGCTTCAGCTATACTCAGTGCCATGCAAGACTGTTTCCTGCTAAACCAAGAGATCACACCTGATCCCATAATAAAGCAGTACCCTGAAGTGCTCTTCCTATCGATGGCACTACCTGCCCAATCTGAATCAACATAACCTTCCAGGTTAATCTTCTGGTTCACCTCATAATTGAGCCCATAATAAACTGTATCCTTCATGTACCTCAGAATATGCTTTGCAACCATCAGATGAACATGTCTCAATGTGTTCACATCAAAGCAAATATCTGGTCTCGTATTCGTCAGGTAAATCAAGGAACCAATCATCTGACGATACATCATAGCATTAACCATCTTTGATGAAGCAACACTCAATAGCTTCAGGTTCGATGCCATAGGTGTGTTCATGGCCTTGTGGTCCATCATCTTGAACCTCTTCAGTATATCTACTACATACTTCCCTTTTCCTAGGGAGATTCCATCCACATTTTGCCACACCTCCATGCATAGAAAGTAGTGCATCACATCCAAGTCCTTCAGCTCGAACTCGATAGCAAGTATCCTTATTGAAACTTTAATGCGTTCCTCTTTTCTGTTAGGAACAAGTCATCGACATATAACAGGAGCATCACTGGTCTTCCACCTTCAACCTTGAATCAAAGGTAAATCTTGGAGTCATCAGTAATCTATCCCATATGTAGCTCATGAAACTATTTCACCTTTATGTTGAAGAATATTTTCGACATATATTTTTCTTGAAATATTTTGTGGAAGTTACTCCAACGTATTTCTCTTTACTCATATTTCTTGGTATGTTTCAAATCTCTCCATCATCTTGTTGCTTTCCCATTTAAATTATACATAGCCAGTCGAGCCTTCATCTCGATAGAGTAGTTATGTACTTGGAAATATTTGTTGATACCCAACAACCATTCCTCATATTTCTTCCCCGTGTTCACTTCCCCTTCATAGGTTGGGGCTCTTAGTTTTCTGAACTCCCCTTGAAGATTTTCATCGCTTATTTGTTTCTTTCTCCATGGAGAAAGAGAGTCATTACTAGAAGGAGTGTGATAATCTCCTTCTGGAAATTTAGGGGTATGTGCCTCTTTCCCTTGTTTTCTTTTACTGCTAGCCCACTTATGATAAGTTTCCTCCTTGAACCATTTTGTGGAATGAGTGGGTTTTCCCTGCGGGCTTACTCCCATCATATTTTGCAGCAATGCTTCATTAATTGCTTGTTGTTCCTTTCTTTCATTCAGAATATCATCTCTAAAAATTTGCAATTCTGCTTGAAGACTGTGTGTGGTTTTCATAATATCAGAATTCAACTCCACCACCAGTTTTTCTTCCTGGGTGGCAGTGTTCATCTTCCCTTTTCAGCTGGTATCTTCTTCAGTAGTCATGATCTGAACTATTCTGTAAAAAATCTTGAAATTGCAAAATTTAATAACAGAGCGTTAGTAAGCGTCGCTTAAGCGACGAAACCTTTAATTGGTCAACTATTTAACATGGAAAGCACCATCGCATATCTGACACTTAGGTTGATTTCCTACCCATTAGGCTAGTGGGTATCTATTGAAATCTTCTCTGTAATCCTTATGCCAAAGTTGACAACCAACTAGGGCCAACTAGGCCAAACACAATTCAAAAAAGCTAGATTTAATTGCGACAAGGATGAAAGATCATACACAATCTTAATACCATCAATAAAACCCTAACTAACAAAAAATTAGATGTCACCTAATTTTCAATATACACAATACAAAAGAGAAACCACCCATTTTCAATGTACACAGTAAAAAAGAGAATTTTCAATGTAAATAATACACAAAGAGAAACAACTCATTTTTCAATGTATACCATATACAAATGACAGATTATTTTTATTTTAGATGGATAGATTTTTTATTGCCACATATTTCTATAGACATGGATATATAATCCTCGTATTGATACATAATTTCAATACACTACCATGAATTAACAAAATCTCTATGAGTTGAAGTGACCATCAACGATATTCCTTTGTACCCTCCATTGTTCAAAATTTGAGTTGAAGATCCCACCACTCAAAATGTTGTGATACTTTGTGTACAAATCATGACCTCTGAGGAAGTTGTTCTTTAACACATACTCGATGTTCCCAAAATTGTAGGACATAACCTAGTCAAGGTTGTTTCACCATGGATCCTTGAACATGAATGTCCCTCCACTTTCTATTAATAAATCCAATACATAATCCTATAAATAATGGGGGTTTAATATTAAATATGACAATATACCCACCAAAGACCATGTTACAAATCCTTTTGAGTACCTTTATAACTAAATATTTAAATACACTAGAGAGAAAACTACCACAATACCCATCTTCAACCCATGTAAAATCTATCCCAACAAAAGCATCAACATCCACAACTCAATTACAAATCTAATTCTTATCATTCTCCTTGGTTTGAAAAGTTGAAAAATTGAATGTACCATGGATACTTTTTAATGCGACTACCTCGTGATCGAGGGGCGATTTGAAATGCAACTGAGGGTTTGGAGACCTGGAGTTCTTGTCGAGTTGGGTGAGGGGTTTTCTTGGTACTGAAGATGGAGTTATGTGGCAATGACATCTCCATTGCCGTACTCTCCAGGCATTAAACTCACCAACAGTACACTGATTGACTAATTGTTAACTCGGGTCAAGGGATTCATCCTCTGTGTATAAATTATGCCATTTTGTGCTTGCAGATTCTAAAGTCTTGGTTCGATTCCCTCTTCTTGGTTTGAGGATTAAATTGGGGCATCGTTTGTCGAGGTTTAAAGGAGAATCATGCACTGTTGGAGAATACAAAGAATGGTTGCATCTTTTTAAGCTCCGCATTGGATGAGGTAAGAGTCCTCTTGCTATTTTTACAAGCTTGCAGAGGTAAATAATTGTGTTCTTGAAGGGTTTGAATGGATTGATACCAAGATACCTCTAACTTGCAGTTGTCATGCCAATCAATTCGACATGGTGGTCATGCTTCTAACTTATTACACTCATTAAAGAATTGGGTCCTTACTTGACCCTACAGTGTAGTATACTTAGTACTCACTTCAATCGATTTCACCTACATTAGCTTCAATTGGATCCGAGTTTCAATTAGAAATTACTTTACTTGATATAGAGCGACTACTTCATAAGCTACAGAAATAATCTCACTTAATGTTCTCTTCACTGTGGGTGTTATTTCGTTCAACACTTTTCACTATGCCTATATATCGCTCAAGGCTGCTTGAACGGAGTGTGCATTTAAACTATTCCGACTAGGTAAGGTAGTAAAGGATTGTGTCTATGTTCATCCATTACTACTTAATAATCGTTAAATACTACTGGAGCCAATCCTCGACTCTTTATAAATGTACTTAGCATGCATCGGTTCAAGAATGCATTAAGTAGTCGCTTTCAATTATTTAGGGGTTTTAGATATATCCTGACTAATTGAAGTGATCTTTATTACAACATGGACCTATAAAATTGAAGGTCGAGGACCGGTGAATAACCCCACCCCGTCTACACGGAACAAAGTGCTTGTGCAGTAACCCAGTATGTAGCCCTAGTTTTCATTCAATGGAAACCCCCTGGAAACCCTGGAAGATCTACCGAGATGGATCCCGTTCGGGCAGGAAAAACATGATCAATATACAATAATATACAAAAATGAACCTATCGATTCGGCAGGCCCCCCTCTTTTATGTATGTATGGAAATCACTGCTTTTTCCCCGTATGAATTTATTCATATGCGAAGACAGAAGGAGATTAGCCCCGCGCATAAAGAGATTAGCATGGATCATAACCTATAATTGTAGTTTACCGGGGGAACTCAGATCATAACCCATAGTTGGATAAAAGTGTAGGCATTTCATTTCTCCATCTTGTGGAAAAATAGATCAATTCTATGTGCAATGATGCTAAAAAGAAGCACAGGAAATAGATCTTGCTACTAAGAATTCTCACAAGCATACACAGGAAAAATAGAGAGAAGAAAAGAGACTGAATCACATGAATGAAGAGATGAATATTGGTGTGTATCCTTCCATTGAATAATTATGAATAATAGTGTACATAAATAGTGCTTCCGTCATGGGAAAGTCGAATTGTATGGAAACAACTCATAAATCTCAAAAAGGCTGACTTACCAAAATATAGCAAACCCCCATAGGTGGATAAAGCACTTGCTAAATCTATCAAGGACCTCACGAGTTGGAAAAAGCATGAGTGAGTTGTCAAGGAGATGGAAATAACATGCTAATCCTAGAAAATGGAGAAAAACTAATGGAGGATGGGTTGGAAACAAAAGCTCCCAGTTTCCTAGTTGGCTAGCTTTTATCTTATCCATAGAAAAGTAGGAAAAAGTAGAAAAAGCAGAAAAAAGCAGAATCTGCTATAAGGTCCTGTATAGTAATTCTAGATGAACCCAGAATCAGAAATAAATCATTCCTAGGATATGGATGGCATGCATTGACTTTAAGGTGCAAGTGGATGCCAACTAATTAAGCTAGTGGGTGAATAATTAATCAAATAATGATTAATTATTTTATCCTAAGTTGTGAGTGGGTTTAATATATTCCAACACATCTCAAGGTGATGCATGTGAAAATAGAACTATGGAAGTCCCAGGCAGGACCCAGCTATCTACTAGAGTTGAGATGCATCCATCTAATTGCAGAGGGGAGATCAACCAGAGCTGCCTCATTAAAAAGTGGGTAGCGTTCGGTGTAGAAATAATAATAACCCTTCTAGTTCATGGGTTGAGTATTTCCATGGGGAATCCATAGATAATCACTTGCTTCGTGGGGGCTTGGAATTTGGAATTATAAACTTCTCCCGGTAACTTACCACACCTTGGTAGCGCATCCGATAGCACCAAATTCGAGAGCCGAGAATAAAAAGCAGTATAAGTATTTGGACCAAGGAGGTAAGAGTCCTCTTGATATTTTTACAAGCTTGCAGAGGTAAATAATTGTGTTCTTAAAGGGTTTGAATGGATTGATACCTACCTTCCTTTCCATTTCTTGTCTTAGGTTGAAAAGTTGAATGACTCATATTTCTTCCCCTGCATAATTTCATGTGTCTGTGTATTTCACCCATGGGTGAGTTGATGAGGCCTTTAAGAAGTTTTCTGCTCAGTACTTGGTTCAAGGAATGCAAAGTAAGAACATTCAACTGATACAGAGCTCCCATTGTTCATCGATTAATTCTGTTATAACTACTCTAGCGATTGGTGTGTAAATATTACAAAAACATATAATGAAAATTATTCTAATTTATTTTCCCTAAATGATGGGTGATTCCTTAGGAACACATGAGGGGGTTCAAGGATCACTGTTGGATGTTGGAATTGCAATGAGTCATTCGAGTCTTCCCCCATAACAGTCTTCAATCCACTCAGGCCTTTGTATATTCTCTTCTTTCCCAAGGCCCATGAGAGACCCACCAAGGCTATCCCCGAATATCCAAAATACCACTGCTTATAAACCTAGAGCTTAGAAGGTGTTCAAGGCTCAGGAAGAGTAGCTTGGATTTATCGGGATTTTCTTTAGGGTAGAGCTATAGTGGTCACCTCAAATGAATTTGCCAAATTCATGTGGGACAGGGTCAGCAACATATAACCCATCTCTCAGGGCATTTATTTTGTGGTTTCTTATTTTGAAAACTACCTCTTCAAAGTTTGTTCCACATAGAGATTCAAATAGAGATGAGTGCTAGGACCTATATGCTGATATCATGCAATACTCTATAATGGGGAAGTCAACCTTCTCAAGGACTTATATTCCCATACCAAGTCGCTAAAGGTTCCCTTGCATCATAGGTCAGAGGATGCTTTCTGCCTCCGGAAGATCAAGCCAACTTGGTTTGCACGAGTTCTCAAATGATTCCATGGGACCCCTCTCAACGTACAACAAACACTTCCTGCATCTTGAGGAATCCCATGACTTGTCGATCTTGAATGGTCTCCCCTACTTTCCTAACTCCAACAGTTTCACATGTTTCTCTCATGTTGGGGGAATTAGTAAGGGAGACTACATCCTAGCCAACCAGGATTTGCTTCAATGTATCCTCTAGCTATTTGTTATCTAGATACCTATATCTGACCATACCCCTCTCATTTTTCCATCATGCTAACCATGCCCTGGGGGGTTGAGACCCAAGATGGCCTTTTATGCAAAACACTTCCTATATCTTAGGTATGGTATTGTATGGCCCCCTTAAACACTACAACACTAGATGCATGGGCTCAAGATCCCCTTAAGCCAATTCATAGGGGGTTCTTGTCATCTTCAAGTGAATGTTGAACACCAATTCCATAGAAGAACAAATTATGTCAACTCTGCCATAGGCATAAGGAGAAAATAGTGAAGCACTTCATATTCAAAAGACCTTGGTATTATGAGATATGTGATCAATTCCATTGCTTGATCAAAATCTCATGATTCCCTCTCTACCTTTTTCAATATCCAAATCAGTGGTGCCTAGTGCTTAAATGGGAGAGACAGTCAAGTTTAAATCTTACATTCTTCAAGTACCAGCCTGGCTAGAGACTACTAATTCGATCACATCTTTCTTCTAGTGCTCCCAATGCATAGTGGCACCAAGAGGCATGTAGAGACTCGAGAGCATCACCATCTCAACCCCTAGAGTCGTCATACCCTAAGAGGCAATTCGAACCCCCATAGTGAGACCCATACAGAGTTATTGACTTAGAAATTGAGACAATCTATGTATAACCAACAAGTAAAAATCATCCTCCAGTTCCTAGAATTGGGCCACCTCTTCTAGATAGAGAGACATTCCCCACGCTAGATTCAGCTCTTCCAACCAATCCTCTGTCTAGATATCCTTTCCTTCAACCTCATATGGTAGAAGAGTTGTACATTTGGTATTGGTAACTACAGATGAGGACAATGCCCTCCTTCCAACCACAGGCACTTGGAGCCTTGACGCTCTTTCCCTTGTATCGTCTTCAAGAGCATTGTTTTCTAGTTTAGCTTTTAGTCAATAGAGCTTAGATCTTATAGATTAGCTTTCTTTTTTCATTTTAGAGTGGCCTCCACACTTACACTTTGTATCTACACTTATGTATTGTATAGTCCCATTGAACTACTTGGCTCATTTGTTGGATATTAATAAAATTATATCATCTTATCTTATCTTATCTCTTCAATTCTCACTAGTATGTATTGTACATTTTCTTGGCATAATTTTGGTGCAGTTTTTTTAACCCTATCTTCCAAACATTTCCAGCAAAGAGTTTTTCTATTTGAGCATTCAATTTTTCATAGGTTGTCTTAATATCCATGTCCGAGACTCTGATTTACTTGGATATCATCTACCACCCCTCAATTGTTTGAGTGTGCGGACCTATTTGATGTTGTCTGAGTTCCATGCTGGTGGAACTGAAGTTGGAGTGAGGCAAATAATGAGCATATGTTGATCAAGATATTTTAAATTTGTAAGATGGTTGGTAGGTTCTTTAAATATCATCTCACTCACTTATGCACAGATGTTATTAGAAGAGCCCACATTTGGATGGATCATTATCCCAACATATCCAATCAAATCCTCGACTAGTTGACTGTCTATACACCTGTACACCTATATGAGCACATTCAGTTAACAATTCCTTGAGATTGGTGTAGGGTAGTACAGTCTAGAAAATATATACAACAATGTGAATCATTCTTGCCCGAAGTTGTGGTCAAAGACTATTTTCAAAATGAATGTATATATTTCTCATGTTTGTGTGATTCAGGTGGTTTGGCACAAACATTTCATAAATTTGAATAATGGGCACAATATATCCAACATGTTCTATTTAATATCATATTCATTTAACATAATATCATAGTGCATACAGTCCCCTCATCTTTTACTCTTCCTCTACAGATAACCAATTCAAATCCAATGCAAACTATTATGAGCAAGGAGTCATCAGATCAAAACCACTGGCAGACAAGCTTTCTGCCATTGATGGAGGATGAATAATTTTATGGTTTGGCCCTTCCAAAAGACACATAGGAGCCATCATTATAAATAAGGTGAACATCCTATCTGCAATGATGCATGATAAAGAAGTGGCCTCCACCCATGACAGAGATGGTTCTGACAGGAATTTAAGTAGGGGTTTATTCAAGCCTAGCCATCATTTAGAGAAGATTCAATCAAAGGAACTTTAGAGCATTAAAGAAGTTACATAATGGTCAAAGAAAAGAAACCCGAGTGCTTTCCTGATACAACCAAGGGAAAAGATGAGCCACTGCATGAGGATAAGAAGTATTCAAACTTGAACCTATCACAAGGTCAATATGAAGCCATTGAATGTTTAAGTAAAAGTGAAGGTATGTTAAATAGAGTAAAACTCAATTTAAAATGGGTTCCATTGAAGAGGAAATGAAATATATCGAGGTTTTGTTCTTACTAATATAGAAAAATCCAAGTTCCGATCTTTGTGAAAAATTGTTTGTGGGAGTGACAATCTCTTTGCTATGTGGTTGAAATTTTTGGTTAACACATCGTGCTTTTCACGATTTTGGGGACACCGGGAAATGTTTCTCTTGGAATTTCACCATCACAGGTGCACAGGGAGTGTGCCCCCATGGGAAGTGCATCTCTGTGTAACACTGGTTTCACAGTATGGAAATATGCAAGGATGGACTGAGAATCCGTTTCCATCCCACTGGAAGCATCAAGATGACAGATCCTCGAAAACACAGAAACCATATAAATTATATAAAAATAAGATAAAATGCAGGACCCTGAAACCCTGTCCTTTTTTCTATAAAATAAGCCCCTCTCCCCATCATTCCAAAAGACACAAATATGAAGTTTCCATAGCCTGTGAGAACGATTTAAAATGAAATATATTTCAAGATATAAATCCTCTAGGTTTCTGGTTCAGGATTTTTTTCAACGATATATATCTAGGTGTATCCATACTTCTCAAATATCCAAGTGGATCTGTATTTGAATTTTGTATCTGAACGCATTTCCATGCAACTTAGGGTTCAATATTCTTTAGATCATAGAGTTCATCTATTTATGTCACAGTCATGCAGAGTGCTCCCCTGATCTTCAACATAATATCATTTGAAATATTATTTTATCCATGTCTGTTACTATTTGAGAGTGATCCGCCTAGAGCATACTAATTAGCATCATGTAGCACTTTAGTCTTTAAGATTGCTATAGTGTTCAAATCTTGTTTGCTTAGAAACTATCAGCTCCCTGAAATGCTAATAGCACAGATAACGCTGGAAAGCAGAAAAATTTTGCATTTAGTCTATAAGCTTATCCCCTGCTTAATTTCCTCAATGCTGGTTTCTGGTTGGCAACCACCAACCTACTTGGGAAGAGAGTGAAGCAGCAGGATAAGAAGAACAGAGAAAACAAGAAAAAAACCTGTAATGCTTCATAATTCAAAATCCTAAATATGCCATATGTTGCCCTTTTGTTTTTCTAATTTTCCATATTTTAGACTTGTACACGGAAAACAAAAGCATCAAAGCATGTAAATATCACTTTGACTCTAACAATGGTTAAAATAGATGCTATTCATTAGAATTACCTGAAGTAGGTAACAGAATATGGAATATCCAGCCATGCTCTCAACAAAGTTTCTCTGCAGAAGAAGAAATTTTTTTATTAAACTCATGTCAAATGCAGAGAAATCTTACCCCATCCCCTTGTAGAATAAACAAAACACCCCAAAAACATAAGATCAATCCACACAATGCACATAAACAGGATAGAAATGAAAGTGTTGTTTAAATAAATATACTTTTAACTTTTTAAGTTTATGTTCAATTCTAAAGTTACTTGTTTATAACTTTATAGTAGATTTAAAATGTTTCAGGGATACGGACTCGATTTTGTAGAGTTTAATAACTGGGAACTTACTTAAGTCCAGCATATTGTTCAGCATTTTCCTAGTTGCTATCTAAAAATTACATCTTGAAGCTGTACAAGTCACACAGCATGAGGCCATAGCATGCGAATGAGTTTCATTAGTCAGTGTTGAGAATTTGTCTGTCTATATGCAACAATTAGGAGAACCTTTTGCTGTATAATAATATAGATATCCATATAGAATCTTCAACATAGTGGATTTATGTTTTGCTGGATAAGCCCATTGATATGAATATGACTGTAATGCCAACACATTTTGAACAACATTTTTAATTCCACGGAAGGCCCATCTTCATAGCCAAAGTCACTTCTTTATGGCACTTTCAGCGCATGACACCATCCATTCAGGAAAGTAATAAGCAGCACCAAACCTCATAAGGATTTCAGCATTGTATAAAGTTTTAGGAAATGTCTTTAACAGACTCATGGATCTCAGCAGTCTAATTGCATCTGAAACACTGGTAGGTCAAAAGAACCTATTGTGCACTGAGCAAAGCTCTCCCGCAAACATGTGTCATAGCAGAGTCTTTATGATGTCATTCTTTACAGCTATCAGCATTCTATAGTTCCGAGCACATACTAAGAAATGTCATGGTTATAATAAAAAATGATTATGTCTATGTGGAATAATTGTGTTTTTTGTCTTATGCTTTTCAGTGGAATGCTTTGTATGTTGAGAACACGGTTAGAGTGGAGAGCAGTGCTGTTGGGGAAATTATTGGTAGTAGAATACTTATGGAAGTGGTGGACAGGCTTATTGAAATTGATGTAAGTAACTGGGCATATTCAACAGAAAACCAATGTGCATCATTGATATTTCTCATTTCTAAAATTTTGGTTTTTATAATGAAATTCTAAATTTCTCCAGAAGTAGATCAACTAAGCGAATTGAGGGCCAATGGAACAGATTCTAAATCCTCTCCCATTTCTCTTGAGTCTTTCAAGTAGTCAAATTTTTACCATACCTCAGAAATTAATAAATTATCCATAATTTACAGTGTTCCTCTTTCAAGTGATATGGCTGAGAAATACTAGCATTTCTTTCATTACCCTGTTTGCTTCTTGCAGCTTATCATTTGTGTCAAGTGACCTAATGAGAACACTAAAAGTCTTAAATTTTGGCACTAGCCCCTTTTTAATCATTTCATCATAAAACATCAATGCATCTTGCATTCTACCTTCCTTACAAAGCCTGATGATAGATTCCATATCCTGTGAACTGACATGAGAGGCCAAAACCTCCTTCGGAATTTCTTCATCTATATTAGCTGTCAGCATGGAAGTTGTATCAATGTCATCATCATTAACTGACCTATCAAGTTGCACAGTACAACTTGAAATACCAGAAGCTGGATTCTTTAATTCCAATTCCCTTAATATAGTTGTTGCTTCCTGTATCTTTCCTCCATGGTAAAGCCTTTTGATGAAATCAACAAATGAGATATCAAGATCTGGCCCAATAAACAAATTATCAGTTCCCACAGAATTCAATCTTCTAAAATATTCAGAGTATAATCTACTGTCAGTATTGATGCCAAGAAGTAAATCCCTCTCAAGCAGTTCTTCTACAAGTTTACTTGCTTCTTCCATCCTGCCTTTACTGCAAAGCCCATTAATAAGGTTGGTGTAGCAAAAGCGATTTGCTGCAATTCCTCTCCTTTCCATTTCATGAAACAGTGTCAGAGCTGCCTCCATATTGTGTATTTTGCAATGCCCTCTAATCAGTGACTCAAACATAAAACCATATGGCAGAATACTCCACTTCTCCATTTCAAAGAGAAGAGTTGATGCCTCCTCAATTTTTCCTTGCTTGCAGTATCCAAAAATCGGGAGATTGTAAATATTGATGTTTGGGAAAAGGCCCATGGCTAACAATTTCTTCAAGAGCTCCTCTGCATCCTATAAATATCCTTCCTTACAAAGACCACGTATGAGTTTTGAGTAAGTGGTAACAGTGGGAGTAACACATGTTATCTCCATAGCATCAAATAACTTGAAAGCTTCTATGAGGTGGCCTTCAATGAAAAGTACATCAATTATTGAATTATATGTGACCTCATTAGGCATAGTACCTTTTAATTCCATTTCCATTCATAGTTCTAAAGCTTCATCCAAACAACCTTCTCTGCACAGGCAATAAATTACTTTTGCACAAACAACTTCATCTGCCACAATTCCCTTCTTCAATGCCGCCTTTAAAAGCTTGCATGATTCTTTCACCCTCCCTTCTCTGCATAAGAGATCAAGGAAAACTGAACAACTAGAGACAGTTGGCAACATAGATTTGGCCTCCATTTCATTGTAAATCGTTAGAGCTCCATCTGTGTCCCTTTCTTTGCAAAGTCTATAAATAAGCGAGTGATAAGTTTCCAGCGCTGGAAATAACCCCTTATCTTGCATTTCATAATGCAGTTTTAAGGCTCCCTTTATGCATCCCCTTTCATAGTTTGAAATTATCATCTTATTGTAAATCTGAACATTAGGAACTAAACCTTTCGCTAGCATTAGTTTAAAAATATTATTAGCCTCTTCCAAACTGCCCTTCTTGCAAAGACCATTCATAAGGGTGCTGAAGCTTTCAATAACAGGCAGAAAACCCATTTTCTACATTCTCAAATGCATATTCAATGCCATATCTACCTTTCCTACTTTGCAAACTCCACCAATGACAGCATTGTATGTAGAAGCATTAGGTGCAACACCTTTCACCTCCATTCTGTCATACAAATTCATGACAAAATCTTCATCTTCCATGCATAAACAATCAATCAGCATATTGCAAGTTCTGACATCAGAAGCCAATTCTTTTACATAGGTGTTGTTCATAATCTCATTAAACTCCTCATTTCTGCATTTTTTTAAGAGTACTCTGATAAGTGACATGTAACTGCTAATACTTGGGAGCATGCCTTTCCTTTCTATTTCATTGTAGAGTTTCATACCAGTATCAAATTTCCATTGATTGCAAAGTCTGTTAATGACAATGTTATAGAGAGAGTCGTCTAGCACAATTCCACAACCTATCATGTTATCAAGAAGTTCAGAGGCCTCCTGTATATTTCCTGCCTCAGAATTTGCCTTAATCAAAGCCCTGTAGGTAATCACATCTGGAATTAAACCTTTGTCCAAGGCATCTTTAAGGAGGTTGCTTGCAACCAATATCCTACCTTTCTTACTCAACAAAACATGTTCTTCTATGACTATCTTAGATAGATGCATATGCATACAGATCAAGACTAAATGGAGATCCTCTCTTTTGCTCCTGACCATGCCCCTCCTCCTGCCTAAAAAACTAAGAAAGGGAGACTAGGGAGAAGAGGACCACATTTGTAGTTTTTCACTGTCTTAATTTATGGGGGGAAATGTGAGGCTCTAAGAGATGCTCGGTAGCTCCAATTTGTTTGTCTGCTATCTTACACTGGTAACTGTCTGAGTTCTAGGTGTTGTTTTGAAGACCCTTTAGGCTAGACTGGCCTAGGGTGGTGGCAGCCTGGTCTGGAACTGGTTCCATCTTCCAAAAAAGCATCAACAGGTTCTCAGGAGTTTGGACTAATTTATACTTCATGTTTTGTAGATTTCACGTCTTTGCAAGTCTATATAGTGTTTGAAATGTTCTTTTATATCATCTATGGGGTGTGCATCTGATAGTGTGAGGCAAGAATGCAGCCATGAGCACTTCTCGTTTTGGTGCAGGTTTTGATACCATAGTGACTTCAAAAGTTTGCTATAATTTTGGAAGAGTAAACTGAGTACAGTCCTTGCACTTTTGGCTACATAATATGAGTTAGGGTTTCTTGTTTTTGGGTTGCTATGACAAGTTTTGGGCTTCTATCTTGTGCTATGCAACCTCTACACCTACAGGTATGGTTGCAGTAGTTGTATTTTAATCCCTAGTCAACACCAGGTACCTCATTTAAGACCAAGATTTAATTATCTTACTTCTGAGGGTTATCACGTGTTCACTGTGACACGTGTATTTTCACTGTTAGGCCAACAGGCCAGAAGAATTGCTTTTGCGAGAACTTTTTTATTGTAAAAATAGCATTGTACTCTATTGTTGCAAAGATAAGAAAGTTGTCTACAATAAAAGTACACCAGCATACCTAAAACAGATTCCAAAGCTAAATCTAAGCATTCCACACTAGCTGCAACTATCCTTCCCACTTTTCTGCCATATAGACTTCCAGTATGAAGTTCAGAAATAGTATTGTGGCCTGGCCAAATTCCTGCAAGGCCTCTCTCTATAGACTTCAATGCCAGAAATAGATGCAACTCTAAGGGCTTCCTAACTAGCATTGCAAAGGAGCTTCTAACAGCAGCTTTTAAGTCTTTGAGATTGTCACTATCCATTTTCAAAAATGATGGTTTGTCATGCATTGTGCTTTCACAGGGAGAGAGGTTAGCATTGATGCAATAAAATTCATGGGAAACAAAGCATTTATTTTCTCCAGAGGAAAGAAAGCAAAATGTTGTCATTGCTTCTATGTGTAGATTAATCAGCTTGACATAGACTATGCGAGGGACAACTTGTTCCATATAAGGTATATAACCGCCAATGCATTCCAAGAATCTCAACAGTAACTGCCTCATCCAAGCTATCACCTACAAGAAACTTATTTATGCACAAGTTAATGAAATACCCAAAATATTCAAGAAAGGGCTCCCATTTAACAAGAAGATCATGTCGCCATTTCAATGATCCTGTTTTGTCCTTGCGGCATTGCTGATCAAGATTGTCTAAGGCAGACACTAGCCCCCATATAATGATTTTTATAGCACCTATCAATGCAATAACTCCAATCCATGATCCACAATAAGGCTTACATGCATCTAAAACCTTTGTCCCATCGCTCATCCCTTCAAAATTGCCTGTTAAGGTGCTAATTAACTGATTTGAACAAATATCGGTCTCAAAGTTGCTTTGTTTTAAATAACAAACTGTATTTCCTGCTTCAAGACTCAAAGTCTTTCCTAGAGGTTCAATTAGTGTTTGAACATCCATGTGCACTTTTTTTTTGGAAATGGGATCTGTGTTGGAGTTTTGAGGAGTATTACTGGATTTGACAACCCTGCATGTATCTGAAGTGCATTGAACATCACAAATTAGAGATCTTGCAACTATATTAAAGAAATCTTCACAGATTAACATAAGTGTCCTAGAAGTATGATCAAGTATGGAAAATATAAGATGTTTTCTAGGATTGACATTCCCTGTCAAGTCATCTTTCAAGAAAGGCTGCCACAGAGCACACTCAGAAAATCTATAGACCTGAGTAGCCATAGGAAAGAAGAGGAGCTTTCAAAAAGTATGGGAAATAAAGATAATGCAAGTCATCTCCAAGTATGTTTTCTGCTTAAATGTATTGATAATGCAAGTCATCTCCAATATAATTAAGCGACTACTTGCTTTAAGAGGTTCCATTGAACTTGTGGAAAATCTTTATAGAGTTCATGAGAGATTCATAGTATTTTCTCACATCTACATCATTTACAAACATTTTAAAGAGGATAAAACTCTCCTATTTTCTAACAAAAACAGCTTTCATTAGGAAAAGTGCAACCTTGGTCCTCTTTAGTGGGATGGAAAAACATTGCCTAATCCCAACTCAGGTAAAAGACAAGCACTCCTCCCAACCAAACCCCGAGTTTTGTGCGGGATTGTGGATGTCATCTTGGGAAATGTGGATGATCAAACAGCAGGTTAGAAACTTTTGAATAACATCCAGTTGACAGGGATTTCCTTTTTATGGAAGAGGAGATGCAAAATCACATTCAATGTGGATTCCTCTGTCAGTGTTTAAGTTTCAGAAAATATTCTTCTAGAATCTTATAATATTTCGAGATAATGAAAACTCCCTTAATTTTGTGGCCAAGGAAGATATGCTGGCAGTAGTATAATATAAGATGCATTTTCCACAAAAAAAGGTGCAACTTTTGAGAAAAAGACCAATGAATATACTGAGGTTAGAATAACACTGACCTCTCAATCATGAGAATATGGCGTACATACATTGACAAGTTTTTGACACCAACATATCCCTTTGGAAGCCAACACAATAGGTTGAGTATGTCTATCCAATCTCCAATTGTTCTCCTATCATATATTGTAGCTTGATTTTCCTCCATGGAAACTTGGGGCATTGGCATGGTATTCAATGTCAATCCATGTTCCTCACTTTTTAAGTTTTCACACAAATAACTCTCTAATTCGCTAGCCTCCACAATTTCCTCCAGCATATTCTTGAAGCTTGACCAATCTTGCAGATTGCCAAAAACGGCTTTACTAGAGAAAATCCCCAAAAATGAAAAATGATTTAACCTCAATGGAAAAGACTTCCTAATCTTCTGACAAATTTTATGTGCTAAATACCTGCAAAAGAACTGGAATGAAAGTAACTATTAACAAGAGTGAAAAGGAACAAGCATGCACATTTCTCCTTTTTTTAATGAATGCATATAGTAGATAAAAGAAAAAGAAAGCCAGATAAGTAAAAGCTGCTAAGTGTAGAGTATCACCAGATATCTGTATGAGAGATTAATAAACATATAGATGGACCTAAGCATTAAAGAAAGACAAATTGAAACATTACAAGTTTGTAACACCATTTGGAGGGAAAGTGCATGAATGTCAATTCTTGCCTGTTGCTCGTAAAGAACTGAATTTCTTAGCAGATGTGAAGATGTCTCCTCCATTGTGACTACCTTGTGTTCATTTACCATATGTTTCTCAACTAACTGGAAACTAACATCAGTGTAGTTCCCTTTTAAAAGAGACAAGGAACTTCCAAGCAATTTCGAAACAAATTTCTTCATACTTTTCTTAGAAGCATGACATGACCAAACATCCACGTTATGGCATACAAGCTGCCAAATCGCTGGGACTAGGGAATGTTAAGCGACAGCCTGTAGGTGATTTTTTTTTTTTAAATTCAATACCGTCTCTTAAGCGACGGTTTTCTTTGGTTAAGCGACGGTTAAGCAACGGTTTTCTTTGGTTACGCGACGGTTTTCTTTGGTTAAGCAACAGTTAAGCAATGGTTTTCTTTTGTTAAGCAATGGTTAAGCGACGGTTTTCTTTGGTGAACCGATGGCCATGCTGTAGAAGTGACGGCCTGTAAGTGTATTTTTTTTTTTTTTAATTTCTCCACTGTCGCTTAACCAATGCTTAACCGATGATTTATATTTAACCGATGGTAAACTGAGCTGTCGCTTGATCGACAGATTGGAAAGATTTCAGATAACCAATGAAAATCCACCGAAACTTAAAAAAAATCATAGTGTCGTACATGCGCCAGGGAAGTGTCAAAAATCCGACAATACGGCCGTCGGATTTTTGTTCGAAATGTAGTTGTGGTTGTTCTTACGTCCTTCTTCCTTACTTTATAATGTGATTATTTTCATGCTTACTTATGATGTCGTAATGTTGATTAATATGCTATTATTATGGTTATGCAATGATGTGTATGTTAGATACTTTGATTATGTACTTCACTGATTTTCACATGTTTTACTGTCATATATAGGATTCTGATGTAACTTTGTTAATAGATAAAGGGGTGGAGTGGCAGGATGAGTTTCCCATGTAACTACCTAAGAGGTAATAGTTTCTACTTGTCATAGCAGGCTTACTTAGTTCTGTTGAACTAATGCACTTCTTCCTTTTTATGTGCAGGGTCACTTAGTGTTGAAAAATTGTTTATGAGAAGCTAAATGGGCAAGTCGTCCATTTGAGTTACTAGCTTACATCTTTGCAGATCTGTCCTATCGACAATATACTGCTTACAATTGCAATTATTGCGATGCTATTATAGTGGCGAGGTCCTACAACACTTGTTATCTACATGACATAGAATCATTACTTATGTGCTACTTATTTACCATGGTGTAAATGTTTTAGTGACATGTTCATGTACTAACATATTTTTTATTATATGTTTATTTTAGTTGGGCTTTTTCATTTCTCCTTCGGGCATGAATCATTTACATGTAAATCAATTTATTAATGGCACTCTGTGTATCGAAAGAGTCCTGGGTAATGTTATGGTGATAGGAAATAGGGTGGCGATATAACATAAGGTGGAACCATATGTTAGCAAGGTTTAACCATTGGTATGGGAAATGGAGGCCATGAAATATGTAATGAATATTGACTATGGATAGTGGGTTTTGTATTTTTTAAATGGATTCCAGCTGGTGCATTCAATGCTCTTGGGAGAACGTGACAACCCCAAGCTTAGGGCTTGAGCACACGATGGTTTTGTAATTTGTAAGGTTTTGAGTTGGGGTTTGGTCTTGCTCTCCATAGGGGAGACTAAAGGTGACCTCCATTTCCATGAAGGTAATCTCTTGGTTGGTTTATCAGTTCTTCTATGGTTTGCATTGATGCACTTGATCGTTGTCATGCTTCTCATCATTTTTGTGGGTGGTTGTAGGTGTTGGGGTCTATGGAGAGAGTCATGGCTCAAAGTTTGTTTTTGGTTCCTATCTGATGGAAATGGTGAACGATAAGACTTCCAACAAGCCAATTCTTGTTACCTCTCAGCCTGACTGAGTGATGTCTTTGCTATTTGGTTTTGGGGTTTCAATGTGGGGTTTAAAATTCGCCTTTGGGCATATGTTTACAGACTTGGATTTTATTAAATGTTTTAATGGCTTTGGTCGTGGAGTGAAATCACACTCCCTTTGGTTCTGTGTATAAATTTTTGGTTTGTAAAGATGGTATGGTTTGGTATTTTGAGCCATGGGCTGCACCTTTGCTTGCAATGGTGCCATAGCCCATTGGCATGCCTATGTGGAGTCACTGCGATTTACCCTGCTGTGTGTGATGTTAAAACTCTGCATTTTTGTTTAAATAAATGATCATTGTCATTTAGCTTACTGCATATGTAATGTAAATTTTATGTTAATGGTTTATTGAGGAGGTTTTGACACATGCATGCACCTTCGTTTAAGGTCTATGTGTTGAGTATATTTTAAAGGGTTGTAATGTTGAACAACGTGGGTGTTGAGAGACCAAGCTATGAATGGCTTGAGCCTTCCCCATCATGGTTATGATAGTCTTGCTATTATTTCATTTCTTGCTTATCCTGTATTAGTTATTTTAATGAGTTGATTCGTTAACATAGTAGTTTTGTAATAAAACCATATTGTGTAGTTCTATTTTGGCATGTCCGTAACTTATGTGAATGTTGTGCGTAGTATCTATGGGTTATTTAATTATTGTGAATTCGTTGTTGTAATTAGACTCTAAATGGACTCTGTGTACTTAAAATATTTGTGGTCGAGGCCGTATTTTAGTGTTGGTACCATACTAGGGTCATGCAACCTTGATGTAGCAAAGGTAATAGTAGATAACAACGCTTTGATATTTTTATTGGAAGTATTGTGGTTATTAATAATTGTTTCCCACATACCTAATGTATAGCGTTGCCTTAGATTAATAATAGAAACAACCTACAGGAATTAATCATGGGCGTTACCATGTGTAACGATTACGGATTGAAGGAGAATTGGTTTATGTGCCTTATGTAATAGTTATGGTTCTTAATTATTTTAAAGAACAACAACATGGTTGCGTTATTTGATTACTATTTGTAAATTTATGATATGGTTATTAATTTGTGCTTTGGCCTTAGGTTTAGGACATCCATGGGAATCGATGGCGTGACCTCTGTTTGGAAAAAAATATTTTTAATTACTAGTTGGTTAATGTTATGTGCTTAGAGAAATTTAAATAGGACTGTGGATTATTATGTATGTAAACAAAGTTTTGATAAAGGACCACATGGATGGTCACGATGACTCCTTTGATTATTTATAATGTTATTTTATTTATGTGGAGTATTTTAATATTAATTTGTAATATGGAGACATACCTTGAAAGGTATTTAATGATTTGATTAGATTTGTTTTAGATATAATCCGTTCTTAGTGGATTTAATTTATATTCTAGTTCTGTTGCTAAATAGTCATATTTACCATTCCGGTTTATTTACTGCTGAACTAGTTTTAATTTAAAACTTTGAAACAAGCCTCTACTGAAAAATGTAATATGTCAGCAGAGTACTAAAACCCAAGGCATAAATAACTATACTATTGATAACAAAACCTACTTACAGTAAGCATAAACTAAATACTTGGAATAATACATAAATAATATTAAGGATACAAACCTTGGTAATATACAACATATATCAAAATTTACAGCCTAGGGTTAGCATTTTAAGAATACAAACCCTAGTAGATTATTAACTAGAGAATCAAAACAACAAGGTTAGTATATGAATCGAAATCATCTACCTAGTATAAACAACAGTTATTCTAGGAAAATAGAATAGGCAGTCAAGGGTTTCATACCTGAATTTGAATCTCTATTAATGGCTGAACCTGCACACTCAAATAACCAGCATTAACAATTCAATGCAGATATGATCTTGGTTTGATGACCAAATCACTTGGGAGCTACCATGTTTCACCCAACCATGACCCGGAACCATTCCTGGTTTTAATCTAGATCCCCCCGAGTTGGACTCCAACATGCAAGTAGCTTAGAGCTCCTAAGGTAGGGTTTCCTAGCTGGTATTAAATTCTTAATCAATTCTCTTTTTCTTGCAGGAAAAAGTTCTCCAGGAAAACACTTGAGAGCAAAACAGGCAGAATAATAATTCTCCAAAGATAAAAATCAAAACCCCAAGCCTTTACTTGGCTTGAGTCTTGATAGGTAGAATTTTCAGTGAAGGGGACAGTTAAATCAAGAAATCCTCAATTTCTTGATTTAACCCTTTTTTAATTACTGGGGTAATTCTCAATACTTAACTTAGGAACTTCTAACTAGTTCCTAGTTAAAATTTCATAGGCGTTATATTATTTATTAATCCTTTAATAATAAATAATAATTGATGGAGCTTCTCTTCTTTCTTTTATTTAATTATATATTTAATCATAATTAATTCTTTATGCATACTATGTATAAAATAAATAGTATTATAACACTTGTTAACATTTGTCTTTGGGAATCATGTGCCATGATCCCTAGACTTAATGACACTTCTTCAATAAGGTCAAGTAGATAGGTGGCTTAGGTCTACTAGGCTAGGCAACTCTAAACATCCTTGCATGTTGGATTTCCCTCATATAATGTGGTAGCTCTTCAGTAGTTTGATGAGAATACAGAAATTTGAAATTTCATTTAATCACTTCGAAATAAGTATGATGGGATCAATACTTTTCTCGAGTTGTTTTCACTCAAAATTTATTAAATTCTTTTCAATAACCCCTCGTGCTTACCAAATGCCATACTCAATGCCTATATCAAGGAGTTACAAACATAGTGCAATTCTAGAGCTTTCGCTCAACACTAAATGCTAGGATGTACTTGTACAATACACCTATGGATACAATGGCCAAGGATCCGATGCTCCAGAGCTTATGCTCAACATCAACATGGAAGGCTCTAGGGATTATACCCAACTCATCCAATTATATTTTCATGTGTTCTAGAGCTTCTTGCTCAACACAAAGGTAAGTACTCATGTGCTCTAGAGCTTCTTGCTAAACACAATTCATCAATCACATGTGTTCCAAAGCTCCTCGCTCAACACAAAACATCTTGTCAATCATGTGCTTCAGGGTCCACACCCAACACAAACAAGAATATACATATATCATCAATAATTGGCTTACGCCAAAATAAAATAAAACATCAGATAATCATCATAATCAATAGGCACATGCCTATAAGTGTTAGGTCCAAAATTCGGGATATTACAATGGCCAAGGATCCGATGTTCAAAAGCGTATGCTCAACATCAACATGGAATCCTCTAGGGGTTATGCCCAACACTTATTATTATCTTTCCATGTGTTCCAAAGCTTCTCGCTCAACACAAATATAAGTACTCATGTGCTCCAGAGATTCTTGCTCAACACAAAACATTAATTACCCAGTGCTTCAGAGCTCTTCGCTCAACACAAAACATTAATTACCCATGTGCTCTAGAGCTTCTCGCTCAACAAAAAACATCTCATCAATCATGTGCTTCAGGGTCCATGCCCACCACAAACAAGCATATATATTGTTGGGCAGAATTAATGTCGTTTTAATTCTATTGTAGTATTTTCCCAGCCATTTAATTTGTTAATCGAAGGTTCGTAGGATTACGAAGCACATGCAATGCATATGTAGGACTGAAGTGAAATTAAGCTAATATAACCCCCCATGAAACTAAGACTAATCTAATCTAACCCCTTTAAGCTGAAACACACAATTGCTAATCTAATGCAGGAAGATGAAACACACGATTGAAAGTAAATTGCATAAAAGAAAGACAACATATGAAGAGCAACAAGACAACACGTGTGAGCTCACATTAACCATAAAACAATCTTAAATTACATCACAAGAATCAATCATAAATCATGAAAGCATCAAACCAAGATTATGAACAAAAGCTAAGAATTCCCTTCTCCATATTACAAAGTCAAGACTAACTTCTACAATCTACTATCTATCTCTGATCTATATCCTATGATTCCAGATTCTATATCTGATTAATGAAATGAAGAGAGAGAAATCTCTTTTATACATGAAGGAGATAACCATCTCATAATGACAGATCCACCATTCACTCAACCACTCAACTACTTTCCTATTATTAGAAGATATGATCCCTTCAAATCCTCCACATATCTCTCACAAATTCTCCACTCATAAATCCAAGATAAGATATTCTAACCAAATCTTCATTATCTTCTCATTAGAATTAGCTTGAATAATTATCTCCTTGAAATGGTAGAGGAGATATTTGAGAAGTATTTTCTTGAATTAATCCTTCACATATTCCAACACATTACAAAGCTCATCCATATTTGAGATATTAGTGAAAAACATGTTTAGTTTATAATATTTTAATCATAAATTCACTTATAATACTAAAATGAATAGAGTGGAAATAATAAGGTGAAACCCACATATATGAATGGAAATGGTATGATAAAAGGTTAATCGGGTGATAAAATTTGAGGAATAGCGGAAGATAAAGTGGATGAAAATGTGACATTTTCAAGTCTCAACATACTCCCCAACTGAACTTGTACGTTCATGCTGGTTAAGCCAGCTGGCTAGGGTGGGTCCCCTTCAGGTCAAAGAATTCATAAATGAAGTCCTTCCCGAATGCCGGATTTTTTTTTAAACTTCCGGCTGTACCGTAGCCCAACAGCAATCGTCGCGTCGTTTCCTCTGGTGACCCTCAGTCCGTCAACCCCAGACACCGTTAACGGACTGTTCATCGTCTTCTCCGTTATCGTCTCAAGTCTGACAGCCCTTCGGGAAAATCGCTGCATCCATGTACATACCATCATCACGTATCCATTTCATGTTGTTTGCCCTACATACCATCAATTCCATGCAATTGAGTTTAAAATTTGAAATTTGAATTCGAAATGTCAAATCCCCGTAATCGAGTTTAAAATTTGAAATTTGAATTGGAAATAGTTTGACAGGTTCAACTACCAAGAGCCCGCCTCTCAACCTACATCCTTCCCTGCGCACTATTGCATCTCCAGAGCCCTATGAACGGTTGCGTCTTCAACTGCAGGTGAACTTAATGCATTCGATCCCAAGCTTGTCCTCGATCCGAGGAGTCACCAGGTGGGAATACCTTCTGTGAACAAGCCAAGCTTGCTATTGATCCCTTGCGACCTGGAGAACCCAAACACCTTCTGTGAAAGGACAAGGATAAGGTATGATATGCAGAATTTTGCCAGGTATGCTCAGTATGAAATGGGTTCATAAAACAAACCTAGATATATTGATTGATTGTCACTAAAAATTTTCTTATTTTCTTATTATCAGTGATAAGTTGTTCTTGACATGGCTTCTTTGAGAATGCAGAGCTGTTGCTTCTTCATTCTCGCTCTTTGCTTCTTGGCATCTAATTTTGCACAGTTCACTGATATCTTCGAACCCGGCTGTGCGATTGACCATTTTATGTTCGAGGGAGAGTTGTTAAAGCTCAAGCTCAACAAATTTTTCAGTATTTCTTCGCAGGATTCTCTTTCAAATATTACAATGTTCCTACAATGGTTTAATAAGGATTTTTTGCTTTGATTTTAAATTCATATGGTTGAATGTTCAGGTGCTGGCTTTGCTTCCAAGGAACTATACTTGTTGGGCAAAGTAGGTGTGCAGATTAAGCTCGTTCCTGGTGACTCTGCATGCACAAGCTTATTCATTTTGATGTAAATTGACAATTTCTCTGAAATATTAGGTGTACTACATCCCAACATATTCAACTTCCATTACTCTGCCGCTAAATGGCGCCCTGAGTTGATCAAGTTTGCCTCGTCAATCATGCATGTGATAGACTTTCATGGGCCATCCTTGTAGGGAACAACATCGCCATCTTCATGGCATCGAAGATTGTTAAACAACATTTATAGAGAATGCTTCCAAATCCAAATTATATTTCTTTAAATGAGTAAGCTAAACCATTTGTAGTAATTTTTTTGGTTGATTTTTGTTGAAATGAGGGGCTGGTTTTTATTGGTTAAAGTAAATTGCATAGAAATCTATTCAATTTTGTTTAGACATTTAAATTATACAATTTTAATTATCTAAAACTGCTTTTTTAAGAAAGAAAAAAATAACAAAATAATAAGTACAAAACTAAAAATTTATCAATATATTTTTTACATTGATTTTTTTAATTATAAATATA
>LPNX010805827.1:395401-542994 GCA_001517045.1 Pseudotsuga menziesii | reverse complement strand
ATCAAAATTTTCTTAGAAATTGTTATTCCTTCAATTTCAGTGTTCGTAGTTGTATGTCATAAACTAAATGCTCTATTTTATTAGCATAGATCTATCTAAAAGGGGATCTCCCAAGCAAACACCTAGAGGAATTAAATTTATCAAAGTGAAAACCCTTTTTTAAAGTGGAAATGTGTAATCCAATGTTTATGGTTTTAGTTTATCTAATTTATGTGTTTTATATGTATGCAATTCTAAAGTATTTAAATTTAATTTAAGCGGATATGTTATTTTTAATAATATTTTATAATAAAAGACACATGTCAACTCTGGGACGAGCACAGAAGGAGTTACACATCTCTCTCCTATTGGGATGTAGAATGCACCTATCGAAATCATTAAATTTCTCTCCACACTCTAAATTGTAATTTTAACAATAATTAATCCACCAAATTCATATATATAAATTATTTAAATTTTTTGTAAGTGTAACTAAATTATAATTTCAACAATAATTAATCTACCAAATTCATATATATAATTATTTAATTTATTTTTTAAATGTAAATTTCCTCAAATAGCTATGAAAGATGAGTTGGATGCTTTTACACAGAAAATAACAATATTGGAGACTTTTGCTTCCTAGCGTGGCGTGGCATGGCGTGGCTTGGCTTGCATAGACTCGATAACACTTGCATTAGTTTTTTTTTCTTTGGGATGGAAGGTATATCAAATGTATGTGAAAGAACGACCAGATTTGTTTGAGGAAATTTATATGGACCAACTATTTGGATTTGATAAGTATTGATCCATTTTTGTTTGGTTTTTTAAATTTTTTTTTTTCTTTTTATTGAACATATTTTAATAATTATTTTCATTTTTAATATTTTTAGGTTATTTTGTAATTTGATTAAACTAACATTTTGTATAATATTATTTATATTTTATTTTTAAGTATAAACATATTAATTATATTTTATTTTATTTTGATCTAGTGTGATTTCTTAAAAAGATCACGACGGTGTGGATGCATTTTAAAAAGGTTTAAACAAACTTTAATTTATTAGAGTTTGAACAAACTTGAGTTTAAGGTATAGTGAAAGATGGCAAAGTAATTTTGATGAGTATACCTTCTATTTGGTGTAAGGAATGTGAATTTCCTCATGAATAAGTAGGATGAGTTATTATTTTAGAACGAACCTTATTTATATGAAGATGATGAATGCTTTGAAGCATATGCTATGGGGAAAATGTTTTGTAGAATAAAATGGGAATTTGATTATTTGGTGTTTGTAAATCAAAATGACCTTTCTAATATTTTGTGTTATTCAAAGATAAGGAAAAGTATAATGCATTCAAATATTTGGTTGTTGTTATAGAAGATAAATACATAAAATCATCCCATGCAAAGCAAAATATAAGCCTCATGAGAGTCCTTTGGTGAGAAACCATATCATTAATTTTTTGACCCTTGACATTGTACATAATGAATGGGTGATAACGTCCTTGAGCATATTGTTGCACATCAATAAGAAGAGCATATTGCAAGACCAATAAATGAAGAGCTTGGGAACCTTATGGTGGCACCCCATGATGAACACTTAGATGAAGGAAGTGGTGAATTTTCTATTAAAGGCAATGTGCTCCCTCTTGTTCCCAAAGAAGCATATTTGCACGAGGACATTCCAACAAGAGCCACACCTTCCATCATAAACAAAGGTTAGGTGTGTCATCATGATACTCCTTTTCAAATTCTTGAATGTAGTGAAGAATCCTTTGCTAATTTGAAGAAGACGGATTTTGTAAAGAAACCCTTGGAAGATTATTTCCTTTGAAAAGTGCCTTGATTCTCTCATGTGATAAAGAATATATGATAACCAAAATCATGAAGACGTTGATTCTCTCCGCCTTCCACTTTTTGCCTTCCGCTTTCTACCATTTGCTGCGGACCTCGAAAGTCGGAACTTCATGAAATGATCACTTGATCTTTCGTATTTCTGCCTTCCGCTACAGACCTCAAAAGTCGAGAACTTCATGAAACGATCACTTAATCTTTTGGATTCCTGCCTTCCACTGTGGACCTCAGAAGTCAGAAAACTTCATGAAACGATCACTTGATCTTTTGGTTTTCCACCTTCCCCTGTGGACCGTAGAAGTCAAAAACTTGATGAAATGATAACTTGATCTTTCATATTTTCGCCTTCTGCTCCAGACCTCAAAAGTCAGAAAATTCATGAAACGATCACTTGATCTTTCGGATTTTCACCTTCCGTTGCAGACCTCGGAATTCAGAAACTTCATGAAATGATCACTTGATCTTTCGGATTTCCTCCTTTCGCTACGAACCTCAGAAATCGAAAACTTCATGAAATGATCACTAGATCTTTCGTATTTCTGCACCGTTGATCCTTGTGGAAAACAACCTTGACCATTGATCTTGCTTGATACGGAAATCGGACTTCATAAAAACTTAACACTTTACCTTGTCTTTTTCATGTTTTCTTCCTTCCGCCTTCCACAACCTTTATTAATCGTCGATCTCTTTCACGGCTTTAATCTTGACCGTGGATCCAAAATCTTGTATGGATTCCCAATGAAACTTTGTGACTATCATCAGTCGTTGATCTGCTTTGTGGGTTAGATCTAGACCGTTGATATTCTAAATTTGGAAATCAACTTCTAACCTTGTGAATGGCAGTAGTCAAGTTACCTTTCAACTCTTCAAGACTTCCACAGATCCGTCTTCCGCACTTCTGTGAATCGTTGGTCTTGCTATGGGTTAGATCTGGACCATTAATCTTCTAGTTTTTTGGATCAACGTTTAATTGTGAATTCAAGGGTTTTTGATTTTTTATTTGGGGTTTAAATCACTGTAAGTTGACACTGATCTGAAGATTAAGTTGATGTCTGTATCCATTCTTTAATTCGTCGTCTGAATCATGACTAACAATCGGGAACCTAACTGCGCTAAGTTGTTTTATTCAATAAATTAAGGTTTTCTCTTATGTAAAAGTATTTCGATTGCAATACTTACAGATCTATACTTTAAACCAACATTATCATCTCAATCGACATTCCCAACTCGGGAATAAAAGTTAGAAAAGTATGACGAGATCGATACAAACAAGAAAAAATTAGATAGTTAAAAACATAGGATTCATTCCGTTAATTGCAAACTCATAAATTTAAAATCATTCAAGTATTGAAAACGATCCATAATAGACCAACAACGAGCCTCCTCTCTACTGCATTCACTTGGCGAGCCGGCATTCATACTAATGGAGGATCATTACAGGTGCAGGGCAGGTGGCAATCATGCTCGTTAATGGCGATGGCGAGGGGATCATTGCAGGGGTGGGTGCAGGGCGTGGGTTCACGGAGCGAAGAGTTTGAATTGTGTACTGGCGGGAGGGATTAGGTGGCGAGGTAATGGCGAGGAGGGAGACGGTGGCGCATAAGATGGGACATGACGGAGGAAGGAAGACGGAGACGACGGAGTTAACAGCAAATCGATCAAACGGGCGGACGTCGCAACGAGTACCGAGAATGGACACCATAGGGTCGCCGGCGGTCGGGGTGCCAACGCAACGATTGCCGTCGGGAAAAATCATCGCGTCGGTAGCTTACCCCATTGTTATTTTCTGTGTAAAAGCATCCAACTCATCTTTCATAGCTATTTGAGGAAATTTACACTTAAAAAATAAATTAAATAATTATATATATGAATTTGGTAGATTATTGTTGAAAGTACAATTTAGTTACACTTACAAAAAATTTAAATAATTTATATATATGAATTTGGTGGATTAATTATTGTTAAAATTACAATTTAGAGTGTGGAGAGAAATTCAATGATTTCGATAGGTGCATTCTACATCCCAATAGGAGAGAGATGTGTAACTCCTTTTGTGTTCATCCTAGAGTTGACATGTGTCTTTTATTATAAAATATTATTAAAAATAACATATCCGCTTAAATTAAATTTAAATACTTTAGAATTGCATACATATAAAACACATAAATTAGATAAACTAAAACCATAAACATTGGATTACACATTTCGTCAACATTTCTACTTTAAAAAACGGTTTTCACTTTGAAAAATTTAATCCGTCTAGGTGTTTGCTTGGGAGATCCCCTTTTAGATAGATCTATGCTAATAAAATAGAGTATTTAGTTTATGACATACAACTACAAACACTGAAATTGAAGGAATAACAATTTCTAAGAAAATTTTGATTAGCTTTAATAAAAAACACTAGTTTTAGTTGTTTTGATATAGTGCCCAATTTTGAGATAAGATAACCTACTTTGGAATATATACACATAGAAGTGAGTGGTATGATTTTAATAATTTATATTTTATAATTTAAAGAAATTTTAATAACTTATATACATAATTAAAAAAATCAATTTACATAGAAGTAAATGGTATGATTTTAATAATTTATATTTTATAATTTAAGCAAATTTTAATAATTTATATCTATAATTAAAAAAATCAAAGTAAAAAATATATTGATAAATTTTTAGTTTTGTACTTATTATTTTGTTATTTTTTTCTTTCTTAAAAAAGCAGTTTTAGATAATTAAAATTGTATAATTTAAATGTCTAAACAAAATTGAATAGATTTCTATGCAATTTACTTTAACCAATAAAAACCATCCCCTCGTTTCAACAAAAATCAACCAAAAAAATTACTACAAATGGTTTAGCTTACTCATTTAAAGAAATATAATTTGGATTCGGAAGCATTTTCTATAAATGTTGTTTAACAATCTTCGATGCCATCAAGATGGCGATGTTGTTCCCTACAAGGACGGCCCATGAAAGTCTATCACATGCATGATTGAAGAGGCAAACCTGATCAACTCAGGGTGCCATTCAGCGGCAGAGTAATGAAAGTTGAATATGTTGGGATGTAGTACACCTAATATTTCAGAGAAATTGTCAATTTACATCAAAATGAATAAGCTTGTGCATGCAGAGTCACCAGGAACAAGCTTAATCTGCACACCTACTTTTCCCAACAAGTATGGTTCCTTGGAAGCAAAGCCAGCACCTAAACATTCAACCATATGAATTTAAAATCAAAGCAAAAAAGCCTTATTAAACCATTGCAGGAACATTGTAATATTTGAAAGAGAATCCTGCGAAGAAATACCGAAAAATTTGTTGAGCTTGAGCTTTAACAACTCTCCCTCGAACATAAAATGGTCAATCGCCCAGTCGGGTTCGAAGATATCAGTGAACTGTGCAAAATTAGATGCCAAGAAGCAAAGAGCGAGAATGAAGAAGCAACAGCTCTGCATTCTCAAAGAAGCCATGTCAAGAACAGCTTATCACTGATAATAAGAAAATAAGAAAATTTTCAGTGACAATCAATCAATATATCTAGGTTTGTTTGATGAACCCATTTCATATTGAGCATACCTAGCAAAATTCTGCATATCATACCTTATCCTTGTCCTTTCACAGAAGGTGTTTGGGTTCACCAGGTCGCAAGGGATCAATAGCAAGCTTGGCTTGTTCACAGAAGGTATTCCCACCTGGTGACTCCTCGGATCGAGGACAAGCTTGGGATTGACTGCATTAAGTTCACCTGCAGTTGAAGACGCAACCGTTAGCAGGGCTCTGGAGATGCAATAGTGCACAGGGAAGGATGTAGGTTGAGAGGCGGGCTCTTGGTAGTTGAACCTGTCAAACTATTTCCAATTCAAATTTCAAATTTTAAACTCGATTACAGGGATTTGACATTTCGAATTCAAATTTCAAATTTTAAACTCAATTGCATTGAATTGATGGTATGTAGGGCAAACAACATGAAATGGATACGTGATGATGGTATGTACATGGATGCAGCGATTTTCTCGGAGGGCTGTCAGACTTGAGACAATAACGGAGAAGACAGTGAACAGGCCGTTAACGGAATCTGGGGTTGACGGACTGAGGGTCACCGGAGGAAACAGCGCGACGATTGCCTCCGGGCTACGGTACAGCCGGAAGTTTTAAAAAAAATCTGGCATCTGGGAAGGACTTCATTTATGAATTCTTTGACCTGAAGGGGACCCACCCTAGCCTGCCGACTTAACCAGCATGAACGTACATTCTGGATAAGCTCATCTATAAAGGATGGTGAACACAATGGCTGAAGTGCCATCAACCTCATCGAACCGATATAGAAATAGACGTGTGTGTGTAAATATATATATATAAATATATATATATATATATATATATATATATATATATATATATATGCATGCTTGCAAATGAGTTCACCTACCTCCACTTCGCAAGAAATATTATCATGAAAAATTGATCAAGTTGAAGTGACAGAGTTCTCATCACAGATATGTTCGTTTAAATTGGTTATTGAAGCTACCGGTGGTGGAGGTAATGTCTATAGACACCCTCTAATGGTATCTATGTTGGGGGTTCATAAGTAAAATGTTGTGATGGTGCTGGTGGAAGAAGCAACTAAGCCATTAATAACTAGAAAATGGTTTCTATTGACCGCATTTCTGCTGAGGGTGAATAAGGAATAAGTTCTAATAGTTTGTTTGGCTGAATTTCTCGGAAGTTTCTTTCTCTCCCATCATCGCTTTGGTCTTGGAATTGAGCATGAGTATTTGCATTAGCAACACCCCTCGGAGTTATAATTCTTGGTGTTCTATTTCTGCTATATTCGCGCTAGCGTTTGTAATTAAAATTGAAATGAAGGAAATGCATGCTGAGCTTGTTAGTTTTTCAACATTAAGCTAGAATTAATAGGATATTTAACTGAGAGAATAACAAGTACAACAATCAAACAAAAGAGACAATGAACACAGTGTTTTTCCTCGGGGAAACCATAAATAGAGAAAACCCCGCAACTTCCTCAGAGATAGAATCAGTACCAAAATAGTAAAATCCCAAAATAGTAAGTGATCTCCTGACAGTAGTACCCTTCTTCTTATCTATCCCCGGTGTCTTCTCCTTCCTCAACTATGCACTACACTTGAGTGTGGATGAGTTGTGTGATAAATAGAGACTCCAATTATCTATTTATACTAATCCCGACATGACTAAAAACCTACCAGGGCCGACCTCTACTAGGAGAGTCTAATAACCCTAGTGCCCAGGAACTGTGGGGAGTTTAACCCTTAGACAATCGGAGGGTTATCCACAATGACTTGACATGACTTGTTTACATTATTGATCCTCCCGATCCAAACATCGGGGCATGACAACATGACTCAATTACATTATAGATACATCCCAGAATAAACATTGAGTTATAATACATAAGATACATAGATGAATACATTCTGAAGTTACAAATACATCAACACTCCCTCTTAACTAGGAAGGTATTCTGTTGACACAATTTTCAGTACTGGTCTTCTTCTCTGTATCAGCTAGATATTCTTGTCATCTGCATCTCAAGTCTTCTGAGTCTTTAATTCATCTTCATCTTCAAGTCATCTTCATCTTCGGATCTGGATCATCTCTTGATCTAGATCATCATGGGACATCATCACTGGATCTGGATCATCACTAGGCATCATCACTGGATCTGGATCATCACTCAATCTGGATCATCACTACTGGATCATCATCATGGGATCTCGATCATCACTCGATCTGGATCATCACTATTGGATCATCATCACCGGATCTCGATCATCACTCGATCTAGATCATCACTGGTGCTATCTCATGATTCTTCTCGTCATAGGAAGTTCTACAGAGCCATCCCGTTTTCATGCTGTTTGTAGGCCTAGCCTCCATGTAGGTATTCTTTAGCACTTATATCTGATCAACACATGATCAAAGAAAGGCTCATCATTTCTATCTGATCAACACATGATCGAAGATAGATACTGCACTTACATCTGATCAACACATGATCGAAGAAAGGAACGCCCAGCACTTACATCTAACCTACTCATCAGAAAGGCACTCCCAGCACTCACATATGATCTTGTAGGAACCAATCCTATAATCATATTAGAAAGGCCCGACACTTACATCTGATCAACACATGATCAAATAAAGGCTCAACATTTCTATCTGATCAACACATGATCGAAGATAGATATTGCACTTACATCTGATCAACACATGATCGAAGAAAGGCACTGCACTTACATCTGATCAACACATGATTGAAGAAAGGCACGACACTTATATCTAATCAACACATGATTGAAGAAAGGCTCAGCACTTATATCTAATAAACACATGATCAAATAAAGGATCTGCACTTACATTCATCTAGGCTGGAACACATCCTACCACAATGATGAAAGGGATCTGCACTTACATCCACCTAGGCGGGAACACATCCTGCTCACAATGATGGAAGGGCTTGCACTCATATCTGATCTTGTAGGAACCAATCCTACAGTCATATCAAAATGGCCCCCAGTACTCCTCGACTGAGCTACCTGGTAACTGACCAGGTGCCTCCATTCTCCTAGAGAATGGCAATTGCCCTTATAGCTGACCTACTCGTCAGAATGGCCAACACGCACATCTGACATGGAAGGAACGTAATCCTTTATCCATGATAGAATGGTTCAGCCCTTACATCTGATCAAGTGGGAACACATCCCTCTGTCACATTAGAATGGCGTCTCAGTCCTAGACTGAGTTTTCCTGGTAACTAACCAGGTGCCTCCATTCCTAGAATGGCAATTGCCCTTACATCTCTCCTACTCGACAGAATGGCCAGTACTCATATCTGACATGGAAGGAACCAATCCTCTCACCATGACATAATGGTTCAGCCCTTACATCTTACCATGGAAGGAATGAATCCTCTCACAATGTTAGAATGGCTATGGGTCTCATCATTTTCTCTTGAAGGAAACCTCAATCTGGAGAACATCAAGCTTCTCCCTGAAGTACTCGAACTTCAACTTAGCCAATGGCTTCATCAATACAGCAGCTATATGTTCCTCCCACCATGGCCTGTCATCCCATATTTGGTTGAAGTATCTATCCGACCATGGCACCAGTTATCAAAACAACTCTTTGAGGAAGAAGATGCAGGCCTCCCAAAAGAAGTTCTTTTTGGTCAAATTAGACAAGTTGCTCTAGGATAATGCTCGCCATAATTTGTGGGTTAAAAGAAATACCCACACCATATGGGCATCTTGTAGGTGGTTTTGTTTTCTACCTGACCATGTTCTTACTTTGACCTGAAATTACTTGAGGTGGAAATTATAGATCTGCCAAAACAGGGTCTTAAGCAGCTTTTACATCATACTTCAGTAAAATGCCCATCAAGGAGAGAGAAATTAGTTCCAGAGGATGAAACTGGTCTTAATGGATTCATTTGGTTGTCCTCCATCCATTGGATGTCTTACACTCCAAGTTTGATGAAAAGTTGAAATCACCTTTGAGACCTAGGGTTTAAAGAAATTGACTAAGTGTCAAATCACAAGGTTATAGAGGCATTTGGAAATGCCCGCCAAAGCCTGTCTGAGTGATGATAAATTCATCAGAAGGTATAGGCATGTTCTTTAATGAACTGGCTATCCATCCATGTTCTTATCTTTTCTTATGGTGACGACATGAGAAAAATATCATCCTGCCAAAAGAGGTAAAAACATTAGCTTGCATATCCAAAAATATGAAAAATTGACCGAGTGTTGAAAATAGGAGGTTGAGATCCCACTTGGAAATGCACACTAGAGTCAGCTCTTTAACTGAAAAAATTCATCAGATGTTATCGGTCCATTCTTTGATGATCTGGGCATCCACTCATGATCTTAGTTTCCCTCTCGGTGTTCACATGTGTGAGATATGAGTCTGCCAAAATGCCACCTAGCACAGTAATAAGTACGGTCTGACAAAAATGACTAAGTGTTGAACTGAGCAATTTGAAAGACCATTTTAAAGTGACTGCCAGAGACTGTGTGTTTTTCAGTAAGGTTTTAAGGTGACATGGTCTTGTTCCTAGTTGAGGTGGATACCTAGCCATACCCTCAGCTTGTTTAAAGATGGTCAAGATGTGAAAAATATAAGTATGCCAAAATTTATAAAAGTATGCATGTACAGTCTTGGTGAAATAAAAGAGTAAGATATAGGAAATTAATGAACATAAATTTATAAAGGGAATTCTGCATATATTGAGAAGGATTTAAGGATACTATTTTGGAAGGTATGATGTGATCGAAATTACATAGCATATATTTAAGGAAGAAATGTCCGCAGAGGTTTAATGAAGAGATACGTAGGCTACAATTTTCTTGATAACCTTCAGACTCTTTGAGATATGCCAAACAGAGGCGACCACACTAACTACCATGGTATATGCCAAACAAAGGAAAAAAGATATAAGTGTCATTGAAAAATAATAATTGTATCAAAGGTGTCTTTAAATAAGAAAGAGGTATGAGGGTCAATTTACTGGAGTCAATTCAAATTATAGCCCATGAGTCCCAGGGAACTATACATTATTCCAAAATCCAAACCAGTAAATGCGAAAAGCTTGCAAAGTGTGTTGTAATTCATGTAAAAGTGAGCATAAATATAAAATAAAATGCTTCTTTAAAGGATAAATAGGTCTTAGGTTGAATTGCACCCAATCATTATAATTGCAGCTCCTATGGCATTCTACAAAATGTTTTAGACCCATAATAGAAAAAAATCATAAAATCTTGAAAAGTGTGCCATAATCCATGTAAAACTGACAATCAAAGAAAACTTAAATGCGTCTTTAAAGGAGAAAGAGGTCTCATGTTCAAGTTTCGACAGAATTAGTTCAAATTATAGCTCATAGAGGACTCTGTTCTAGACCTTTAAATAGAATAAGATTACACAAGCTTGCACTCTATAGAATGTTTTAGACATATAATAGAATAAAATAACAAAATCTTGTAATTTGTGCCATAATCGAAGTAAAACTAATTATTAAAGAAAAATTAAATGCTTAGAAGAAACACGTCTCAGGTTCAAAGTTTCGACAGAATCGACTGAACCAGTTCAGGTTATAGCTCTTACAGGACTATGCACACTATTCTGGACCATTAAATACAATAAAATTACAAAAGCTTGCAAATTATTCCATAATTCATAAAATTATATAAGAGCACGGTTGGATTGTCGTGCTCAACCCATATGTATTTTCCCCAAATTTAAGGAGGAGCTTCAGATGCTTGTTGGAAGGAAACAACCCTCTCAATTTTTTCTGCTTTGTTGAATAAAAATGATCAGTTCTCTTCTATGATTTATCACAAAATTATATAAGAGTACTTTCAGAATCTTCGATTCTGAAGGCACTCCCAATTAAAGAATAGTTAATGATTATACTTGAATTTTAGGAAACACTTTCATAATTTAATAAATTAGCAGTTGTTAATATTTTAATTTTATATATATGATCAATTTTCATTATTATCAATACATCTGATTATATATTGATTCAAGATATTTAAATTATAGTCTACTAAATAGTTCTTTGGATTAAAATAAAATTGCATTTTGAACTTGTTACAATTTGGTTTTATTGATTTCTTTTGACAAAGTATTCATCATTAGTTTTTTGTAATGTATATGATTAGGGGTGATGAATTAATCTAAATATCCTATTTTAACCCTAATGATATATTTTTACATTAAGACTTTATCTTTTAAATACTATGCCATTTTTATGTATGGGAAGTTATATATAGGTTTCTCAAATAACCAAAGTTTGTATATCATTTCAAGGGTTATAAAATCGTTGTGTTATATTCACAATAATCAATTTTAATATAGTGTTAGTTTTTGATAAAATTCTCCATCCAATCAAACTTTGCAATAGGTCATATGATGATTTGAATTCAATGAGTTTATCGTATGATTCAAAACTATATAATTTACTCCTTGAAGGTATTACATGCATAAAACATGGTTTTGAACATTTCTTTTATCATCCAAGTTTGATCTTGGTACTTAGTTAGATTTACAAAACCCTAGGAGACATCATTGCTTGCAATGACAACTTCACATCATCTGGTTTTAATAGCACGATTTCCTTCCATGTATGATCCTTGCCTATTAACATTTGACAGTCGTGTGTATGGTACAAGATATGAATTGTTGGTTTGATAACATCTGTTTAAAGGGATTTTAATATGTAATAATTACCTTAGTCAAATGTGTCATATTAACATCATCCTATCTGACAGTGGTGTTACATTCATGAAAATATTTGATTTTGAATATCTCATAATGATTTTAGATCACTTCAATTTGTTTGATGAATACCTGTGGTGGTTTGATGGTGAAGTTCTCATGCGTAAAAAAATATGTCTAGGTTTACTCTTTAGCTCTTCTAGAATCGTGTGAAGATTCATAACACGTTTGTGTATTCACGTATCCCTATTCCTTCAGTATTTACAACACCTTTTAACCCTCTGTCAAAGAAAGAACTGATAGTTGAACAAATGGATCCCTTAAGTCGCTTTGAGCTTTCTGGTCCAGAAATGTTAGAAGCTGACCGTGAAGTTCTTGCCCTATTTGAGAAAATTGATTGGAAACTCTTCTTTTGGGGTTTCAGTGGACACAATGAGGAAGTTACCAGACAATTTGCATTGTCTTTTGATGGAAATGTTGCTCAGATAGGTGATTTATAGTTAGTCATAGATGAAGAATTTATTTCGAAATCTACGAAGCTGCCTCGAACTGGTGAACGCTGGTTCAAAGGGTCACGAATAGATAAGAAAAAGTTTAAGCAATTCCTTCTTCCATTGTCAAAGGAATATGCACACCTTAAATTCATATTTCCTATAAAATATTTGAAGAATCAATGGCGTGCTCCTTTTAAAGTCATTTCCAGGTATATTTCTTGTGATGGTCGGTATTCAAATGTCCAATTATATCATCTGAGAATTTTAATGGCTCTTAACGGTTTGAAATTGAATTTTCCCTACTTTCTACTTCATAGTTTGCATAAAATGGTTGTTAGGGTTCAACGTACTATTGGTAATCAAGACCATAGTCTCTTTCATCAAGGCCTAATCAAAATGTTAGTTCAGTATTAGTTAGTTACAGTAGGAAAAACCCGGGATGAATTCTTAAAATAAAATGAGTTCGAGTTAGCCCAATTTTGGCCTACCTACTTACCTAAGACTCGTGCAAAACGAAGAAGACCTTGTGAAGGAGAAATAAAAGAAGAGACTGATCATATAGTTGATCATGAAGGGTTGTATAAGCTTTGTCTAATAGTTGAAAATGAGAAATTTTATACTTCAAACACTCCTGAGCAACCCAAGATGGAAAATGAGGTGGAAGAGGGAAGTAAAACAATTTTCCAAACGCACTCTGCTAAATTAACAGGTGATTTGTATCCTAAGATAATGGAGGTGAGAGAGAAGCATGATTTAAAAGGGAAAAATCTGGTAGGTGATAATAAAACTCTTGAACCAAGCACGAAAAAATCTGAAACAATAAATCAAAGGTTTACTAGGAGTATGATTAATATTTTAGTTCCAAGAACCATGGAATAGAGTAGTGAACCCATCCTTGGTGAAGATAACAGTGATAACGAGGACGAATCTCCTCCTCATGAAACCCCAATCAATGACTTTGAACAAGAATAGAGTAATAATCACAATGATTTGGTGGTATCTCCTAAGAGTTTCGTAAAAGACAATTCACCATTACCAGCACAGTCTGAACATGAAGCTCGACTTAAACGTGTCTGCTAGGTGCTTTCTTTGAAGAAATATGATGCAATAGAATAAGGATAAAAATTTTGTCTTTATTATGTGGTGGTTGTTAGAAACTAAAGGGATATTTTTAGAATGGTTGTTACACAAAAACTGGAAGGAGTTACTAGTATTATTAGATAAGCTAGGAAGCTCATTTGTAGTAGAGTCGATGGAGTATAAAAAGAAAAGACTTATTGGAAATATAATTACAATTTTTGGTTTTAATTTCTTTACTGGAGTTTTACCTTTGTGGAGGATTGTGACTAGATTTCTCAAACTGGTATCACTGCTTGTTACTATTTTTGAAAATTTAATATATATATTTCGATATATTGTTTTCTCACCATACATTTTATACAATTTTACTGTGATATAATTGTATTTATTATCTGAAATTATACTCTGTTTGCACAATATTGATGTTTGATTGAGAATATTACTGAGTTTTGTTAATTGATATTTGTATTGATAATTGAGATTTGGTAATAATACATTTCATTTTTATTTTTTATTTTATTTGTATTTTCTACAATGTTTTCATGAATAAATATAATCCTATTATTCAAATATTCATTATTGAACATTAGTTATTAATTAATAGGGCATCACATAATAAATTAAAAGTAGTTTCCTATTTTAATTTTCTGTTGTTGTGCATATTCAACAAAGTGATTTTATGATAATAATTTAGATATTTTCATTTGAATTGTTATCGCTTATCTCTTTGTTAATTTAAATCATTAATTGATAATTAATTTAGTTTTCCAAGTTGCTCCCAGCTGAGATAGGTAAATCACTTAGTTTTAATTAATGATTTTAGTTTGTCCTATATAGTTATTAAATTAGATTTAATTAGATTAGTTGGTTTTAAGTTTTAATTAATTCTTCAGTTTACAAAAATTGAAAAACAAAACCCCAAAATAGGAGACTTTCCTTAAGAAAGCACTTTAGGATAACTTAGACTTAAAAAACTAACTCTAGAATTTATTTTAAGCAATAGTAAAAATTTAGGATAATTTTTTACTGAATTTTTAGGTTCTCCTTAAGAGGATAAATTCAATTGGTAGCAGGACCATAACCTGCGATATTTTTCCATTCCAAACACACCGGGAGCTGCTCTAAGCAAATTGTGTGGGCTTAATCTCCTTAAGTTGGCCTAGTCAGAAAATCCGTCCAATAAATGAAGCTAGAAGGAGGGCATGTTAATGATTAATGGCAGGTAGAACTAATGATAAATCTTCAACTAGTCAACAACCTCCATTACAATTTGAAGTTAGCATATCACCATTCATAGAAACTGTTAAGAGCATCCTTGAGCGTGGCCACATTACATCTCCATTCACCCCTGAACAGAGTACTCAAACTTTAGAAGAATCACGTCATATTCTTACAAGAGCATATGCTCATCAACTTGGTTTAACACCAATAGAGTATGGTCTACCTAAACAATAAATACGTAATCCTCAATTGAACATAATTACTCAAGATTTGGCAGAAGCCGATAGAACTCCGAGTTCTTAAGTCAGAAGTCATCACAGAGAAACTGCTAGAACAAATACTACTAAGAGACTGACTTCTGTAGGCGATTTTGATCAACCACCTTCTCCTCCTGAATCACCACTGGATAGTCCAAGGTCATCTAATTCACGGAGTTCCTTAGATTCTAAAGGAAGTCCTATTGATGGAAACATACCTGTAGGAGGAGGAGGTAAACCTCCACCTAATCTTCCACCCAATCCACAACTTCCTTGGTTGAGAACATCTTCTGTAGCTGTTCCTGGTGTACAGCATCCTCTGCCCAAACATTCAGATAAAATTCTTCCGAAGTTTAATCCAGATAACAAAGAACCTGCAAAGGTCCATGTAGATAAATTCATGTTAGTTGTTCAAACCATGAACGTTGAGCATGAAGATATAGTTTGTCATTTGTTTCCTTTAACTTTTGAAGGGAAAGCATCTACTTGGTATTTTTCATTAGTCCAAGGATCAATCACAAATTGAGATGAATTCAACAAGGCTTTCCTAGATAAATTTGGTGAGGATAAAACACCTGCTCTTTTAGCCCTTGAGTTATCTCAAATAAAAATGGAACCTAAAGAAACAATTAAAGATTTTAATCAGAGATTTCTTACACTGAAAAAAAAAAAAAGCATGTTGCTTCTCAACCACCCGAGGATATCATCATTGAAAATTCCTATTCCTTGTTGTGCCCACTATATGCCAATTAATTAAAACTTAACATGCAGAGTTCTAAACATAAATTATCAACCCGAGGAAGTCTTTTATTTCAAAGTTATCATGCAAGATCTATGCAAGGACAATTTATACCTGACACTGTTGATCTATTGGTATGCAATTGAAACTCTTTGTAAACTAGATCACACCTTCTTGAAATTAAATCAAATTTAGAACCTATTCATAAATCCAAACTGTAAATCTGATCACACTTCAACAGAATCAATTCTTATAAAACAATATCTAAATACATAAACCTGGAAGCAATGCTAAGTTGGCCAACGATCTATCAAGATGAATTAATAGGAAAAAAACCTATGATAAATCTAATAAAAGCATGAACTAAATAATAAAAACAATTATGATCAATCTAATGCATGAAAGCATGAATTAACAAATAACAGATCTACAAAATAAAAAGCCTACAATGAACACTACCAGCATCTACTTAGGGAAGAGGGCCCTTCCTCCACTGAGCAGAGCTAGATCTCCACAATGAAATTCTACAACTCCAGAATTAATAAATTGCCAACATGTATTATCATAATGGAAGTATTACAATGGATCTAGATCAAATCCTACAGCATAACATTGATTTATCTCCTCCCTAAATCTCTCTTCTCAATGAGATTGATTACATATTTATACATAAAATTATCTTATGGAAATGAGGAACTGAACCCCCAACTTGTGATCTATAACAGCTTGAAACACGGCCGTAACTACTGGCAACTTTGGAACCGGCCACAACAGTAAATCTGGAAAATACCCTCTCTAAGAAACACCTGCATATCGCAAGCCATGGCTTTGTTTGGTGATTTCCTACTGATTCAGCTAAATGAAGATGTAACGCACAAAACCCATGTCTTAGATTTGTGAGATTCATTTCCATATAGTCACAAATCAAGACGCGAATCAAGGTGTTCTTATGTGGCATGCATTTTCGGTTAAGGTTGTAACAGCTGGCTATGAGCGTCCTGTACGTGACAAATCACTCCACAAACCATCATTAGTAAAATTATGCATAATAGTCTTTAATTAATCAAAGATAAAAGAAAATAATCATTATTAATCACTTAAAACATCAATGAAAGTAGCATGTTGTTTTACGCACAGTTACAACAAATGGATGGAAAATGGAATGATAAATGGGCAATAATGGTAAGAAAATGGATGAAAGATATGTCGATAAATGATAGAAAAATGAACAATTCCAGGGCCCAACATCTCCCCCAAAATGAACTTGTTGCATGTCCTCATGCAACCCAATACCTGTGTAGCATCCAACTAGAAAAACTCATTCACTTGTTCCTTCATTTTACTAGTCACACAATTGCAGCCAGAAGAAATGGATAGTTTAACAGAAATTGGCAAAGTCACTTAGTGAAGGATTTAGCAGAAAATTTGGTGGATTCGTAGCTCTTTAGTATAAATTTGGTGGAGTCACAGCTTATTTTAGCAGATAATTTGGCGAAGGTTTTAGCGAACATTTTGGTGGAGTTGTAGCCCAAATAGTGCTAAATTTAGCAACGAATTTGGCGGATTCGCAGCTGAAAAGAACGGGAAAATGGAGTTGCAGTTGAACGGAACAGGAAATGGAGTTGCAGTTGAACGAAACAAGAAAACGGATTCGCAGTTGAACAAAATGGGAAATGGAGTTGCAGCTAAATCGGAACGGGAAAACGGAGTTGCAGCTAAATGAAACGGAAAACGGAGTCGCAGCTGAATGGAACGGGAAAACGGAGTTGCAGCTAAATGAAACGGAAAACGGAGTCGCAGCTGAATGGAACGGGAAATGGAGTTGCAGCTGAACGGAATGGGAAATGGAGTCACAACTGAATGGAACCGGAAAATGGATTTGCATCTGAACAGCTGAATGGAATGGAAAACAGAGTCGCAGCTGAACAGAACGGGAAAATGGCAATATTTTACGGTGTTGCTGCCTTTTGAACTGAAAATTTTTGAAGTCATTTTCTCCCAAATGACGAACTTTGTTGGGTTAAAAATTTTCAAGCAATTAACTACCATTTTAATGCATCTCCACACCAAAAATTAGGCAAACCTGCATCACGGATTTCAAGAAAAATGCAAATTGGACTTAGGTGATTATGGCCACTTTATCAAAAATAGTACATTGGATTGGGATGAAAATTATCAAGCTTGTTCATCTTGGTATTGTACACTTCTTGTATAAAAATTACAAGAATCCAACTTATCAATTGAAAGATATGCCCATTTGAATTTCTGCACTATTGTAGATCAACATGAATAAAAATGTGTTGCAGCTAAACTTCCTGAACCAATATTTCACAAAATTAAAACTAGGCTGGGTTAAAAAATTTCAATAAAGTAAATACTATTATAATACATCTCCACACCAAAAATTAGACAAACCCACATCACATATTTCGAGAAAAATGCGAATTGGCGGTAGGTGATGATGGTCATTTTCTCAAAAACCATGCACTATATTGAGTTGAAACTTGCCATGTTTGTTCTTCATAATGTTATGCATTCCCTATCCAAATTTCATGAGGATAAAATGTGTGGTTTTTGAAATATGCTCAATTCAAATTCAGCATTTTATGTGGATGAACATGAAAAAGTGTATTGCAGCTAAACGTCTAGAACCAATATTTCACAAAATACATATTGGTTTGGGCTGAAACTTTGAGGTATTGTTCATATTACCTTTTTGAATCTACTCACCAATTTTCACAAAGACCCAGATCACCTTTTGGGAGATATTCCCACTTCAATTTCTGCCCTTTTGCAAGTTGTAAATGGGTAAAAATCAGTATACACAAAGAATGTCAAAAACCACTCCCCCAAACTGAATATGTCGCATGTCCTCATTCAAAAGAAGAGTTGTCATCTTAGTTGTAAACAACCATCTCCCCCAAAATGAGGATACATCATGTACTCAGGTGTATTAAAACCAACTTCAACCCAAGTGTGTAATCAATTCTTCGTATTGCCTCTTTGTGATTTTGAAAGAAAACCAATGATCTCCAACAATTGGCACACCAACTGAATCCTAAAAATGATGAGCATGAAATGATATATGAATATATGTAAAAGGGATGAATAGAGCAACTGAATGCAGCATTAAAATGATCAAATTTCTTTTTAGAGCGTGGAAAGAACAGATCACCTACCCTTGTTTCATACCCTGTTATATGGCAGCATGTGTTTGTTTCAGAACAAAAAATGCTCAAATCATTAGAAAAATTCCTTTATGATTGTAAATAGAGGCAACTGTGTTTTATTGACCATTAAATCCATGCCAATGCTACAGGACTATTCGTTGAATGAGATGCCAAGCATTCTTTTGCACATTCCACAACAATCAAACTCATTTCAGAAATTCTGTCAACCTTGACAAATGACCAATGCTGGGAGTAATCATTACCTTCATGCTGCTGAGATAAACTTCACATCAGACCTTGAAAAGGCTGCTATAGGATTTCCATTGTGCATGTATCATGCTCATGATGGCTAAAACCAATGTATGCATTAGTGGATGGTAAATATACCATATGTATAAGATGGTGGAAAATCCATATACCATATAAAATGTGGCTCTCAATAATTTTGATTTATGAAGATGTGAACCATCATGTGCACCACTGAACAAAGCAAAAAAATCAAAGAAATCATGCCTTTGTTTTCCATCGTGCTTGTGTGATAGCATACTCTTGAGAAGGAATGGCTTCTACATCAACTTTTCATGTTGTAGTTTCTTGTGTCCGGCCTATCCTTCTCTTTCAAGATGTGTATCAGCTGCTTTATTCCTCCTCACTATTTTATATGGCAACAGAGCATTGTTTCTTACTGTTGGTTCTTGTGTGGCAGTATCAAGGATTCTTTTTTTTTTTACTGCTGGTTCTTGTGTGGCAGCAGCAAGACTTCCTATTGTTGGTTCTTGTGTGACAACACTAAGGTATCCTTTTTTCATGCTTGGTCAGTTGGGTTGGTGAGATGTTGGGTTGGAATTTGAAGTGGATGTGCATAAATGATGAAGGGTTAGAATTGAGTGGGAAATGATGGGAATGGATGGACATAAAATGCTATATGGAAAATGGAAATGGCTAATGCTTAGTGTTTCTTCATGACATTTCCCTAAATCTTTAATAAATCAAAAACTCATGCTATTTTACCTCAAGTGTTACCTCCATGGAAGCCTTGGTTGACATGAATGGACTGGTGTATGCTAGAGCTATGTAGGACAATCTGATGCTGAGACATATGTATATGAAAGCTAAAACTAGATGAGACTAAATTTGATCCATGATGTTGTGCCGGTTGCATGTAAGACTAACTATTGAAACAATTGATGAGGAGAAATTCTACCATAGAAGCAGAAAACCCTTTCTCTTATTCTGAAAATCAACTGTTGAACTGAAAATGGAAAGGAATTGTAAAAATAATGAACAAATGATGCTGCAAGTCATTGTTGAAACCATTAGATCACATAATCTTCAACTACAACAAACCGAGGTACAATTCTTACCATGCGAATGAATGTGCTGAAGTCGAGCATGGAAAGAAATTATTGGATTACCAGCCATTAATGTATGTCATTAACCAATGTGAAGAAACTCACCTTTGATGAAAGTGAGCTCTAAAGTACCTTAATGCATCTTGACAGGTACGAATGGATGTGTTGGAGTCGAGTCACCTGCAAGATTTGTCAATCAAGAGGCATTAATGAATCCCCATGATGAACAACAAGGAAATCTACCATTGATTCATGCAGATACCAAGGCACTATAAAACTCTAATCTTGATCCCAGATGATGTGTCGGAGTCGATGGGACAATACCATTGGCAAGTGGACCTTAATGAATTCCACATCATCCAATATGAGTACAAAATAAATGATTGTGAAGAATCATAGTGAAAAATAGAACCAACATGAAACTCAAAAGTGGAAAGTATATGTGAAGTCATGAAGTAGTAGTGATGGGAAATAAAACGGTTATGGTGACTACATAAGCAGTGGAAAATGGGACTTCGACATGAATATATTTTTAGGGTTTTGAAGTGAGGAGGGTGAATGAATCTAACATAGTGCAACTAGCTTCTTGAGGGGTTTCTTTCTGCAACAATTGGGATGACAGGTGTCTAAAAAGGATTCTTGGCATGTTGCAATGAGACTTGAATTCGGAAACATTGGACTCTGTATGGTTTTCACATCAATCTCTCCATTTTTTTATCTGCTCAATCCATTTTCAAATTGAGAAAAAGTCTTCAAGAGTCACTCGTGCATGCATTGACCTTGTTTTTCCAAGGACCTACAAAAACCTAGCACTTGCCTGCAATAAAACATGAGATGATGGAAGAAGAGAGATGATTGGTCTCTCTTCACTCAAAACTTATGAAAAAAAAACAACAAGCAATTAATTATAAAAAAAGTCCAAAGAAAAATTAACAAAGCAAAGTCCATTTTATACCTGGACGGGAGCAATGTCCATCTAGACTCACCAACGGTATTCTGGTCATAACTTCTTCGTTCCTTGTCCAATTTGAGTGATTCCAAAGCCAAATGAAATTAAATTAATAGTTATATTTCTATTAGAAACAAGTTTTTATAATTCTATGTAATGATGTTCCAAATCACTTAGCAACAGCCTGCATGACAAGGTGTTTTTTCGAATTCTGGACTAGACCAATAGTCACGGTTTTAGGCTTAACTTTTTAGTTTGATAACGGATTGATGTGATTCCAATTGAAGACGAAATTAGATTCATGTAGGTATCTCCATTAGAAACAATTTTTTAATCCAACAAGGATTTATGGGTCAAATAATCCAATGAACAGTCTAGAAAATAGAGCTTTAGGAATGTAGATTTGTAATATGTAGTCGGTATTTTGGTCATAAACTTTGCATACAATATCAGAATGGAGCGATACAAATTGAGTTGTAAACTATATTCATAGGGGAATATATCAATGAAACAGGTTTGCAAAATATGTCCAATAAGGCATCCAAAAATTGACTATCCCAGCTCTGTTCCTAAGCTGCCTGCTTGACACCCTGTTAGTATTTTGGCCATAAGTTTTTCGTTTCACACCCAATATTAAAAATTCAAATTGTTTTGAAAACTAGATTAAAATGGATACTCGATATGTAAATGGATTTTAAAAATAAGTCCATTTGGTCTCTCAAAAATGGACTGTCTCGACTGTGTTTCAGTAAAAATTTCAAGCCAAAATGTCACCAAAATCCAATAAATTAAATTTGACCCCCAAAAAAGTGACCGAAATAGGTGTAAATGTTTTTAATGATGTAAATTTAAATATAACACACATCCATACCAAAAATTTCAAGCATTGAGCACCTATATTGACTTACACAGTCTGTTGCAGCCGCAGCTGCAACTCTTAAAAAATGATATAATGTTGAAATAAACCATGTATTTTTATGGATGTGTTATATATAAACAAAAAACCAAATACATGTCATGATGTGCAATACATACATGTCTCAAACTTATAAATTCTCACCTACAGTACAATCACAGCTGGGTGTTGCAGCTCACTGTCATAGCTAGGTGTTGTAGCTCACTGTCACAGCTAAAAGTAATCAGTCACAGCTAGGTGTCGCAGCTAACAAATTCATGCCCAAGTTCAAGCTTGAAGGTTTCCATAATCGATGACTCATTTTCCTGTGGATCCTTCATTCACCTTCCCTAATTACTGTAATTTTGTTTTCATGATATTTTTATTTTTATTTGTAACAAATAGAGACAAATTGAAATTGAAAAATTGATGACAAAAATGACTTATGCATTTTGTTCAAATAGTCAACCATTCCGAAGCATTCATGAAAACATCTCATACCCATTCCTTATCTTTCTACTTTCTGATCTTCTAGTTCGCAACAAGGCGTAGGAAGAGAGCATACTTATTCAAAAATAAAAAAACAAACAAAAGCATGGTCTTATTATGATATTCTATCCTACCCTATTCTACTTGGAAATATAAAAAAAATTCAAGTGTATGCATATTTCTAATGGAACCACTTTTGAAGTGACTCAAGTATGCTCATACTCCTGACAAAAAAATATAACTTTATGAATGCTAGGATATGAGAGATCAACTTCCCTTGAAATGATGGTGCCAAGAATTGGTGAAGTATGGAATGATGCTGCAGACTGATGACGGATTGAAACCAAGCTTCAATATAGTCTTTGTTCCCTTGATTGCTCATGGATGTTACACCATGAAGATCCTTATTAAACTGATCTTTCTCAGTGCAAAAGAGTTTCGGATCTAATGATGTGAATGATGCTTTTAGTTCCAATGGTTGTTCTCCGTTAAATATAACGTGTGTCTTGTTGATATTGTCTGCTTGCTTATGAGGACTAGAAGAAACTCCATCTGCAAAACTTAGATTTAAAACATGTTCAGGCCTCGTATGGATTTGTTGCAACAACGCACAGCCTTTTTGCAGCGGTGTAGCTGAGGTAGAACAAGAGGGAAATGTAGGAACATTTTGCAGTTCAACACTGTAAGCATACTGTACTACTTTATTATGGTTAGGGTGTAGGGTGGATTGGATAGGAAATTGTGTTGGGTACCAAGGAGTTTGATAAGAAGATAGATGTGGCTAATGTAGATGATTGAGTTGTGAGGTTGATATTGAAGGACCAAGTTGTGTTGCAGCATGAGGGAGAGTGGCCATGTGATCATAAGATAGGCCATTCCAACCTTGTGGATAACGTAGCTAAGAGTTAAATTGAGCCTGCAAAAACTGCTATGATGGAAGAGTATTCAATAATTGAGTATGAGAGTAAGGAAATGGAGGGACAAAATTTTAAACCATAGATGTAGTCCATGGTTGACATGACTATTGCAATGAGTTGGCTGCAACTCACAAATATCTATGATATGTTTCTTTCATCTTTGGTAAAGAGAGACAATGATCTGTGGAATGATTCAAGTCACATATACCACAACTTTCAAGACTATCCAAAGGGAAATACCTTGCTTCTCTTATTTCCTCTTGCTTTTCCTTATCTTACAAAACACCCAATTGTGAATCAACTTTAGAAATTTCAAATAAATTGTTGATTTCAGCGAGTAAAACTCTTGTTTTTGCAGCAGATTTCAAAAATAAAGATAAAAGTTCCCTAGAATTCTTACCAGTCTTGAAGTTTCCTCTTGAATACCTTCTACATAACTCACAAATATCATCATATACTAACTGAAATACATTACTTGTTCCCATCATATTTAATAATTCTAAATATTCAGCTTGGAGTCCCTTGAGTAGAAGTGTTTTTAAGGCCTCCTTCCCTAGTTTCCTCTGTTTGGATCTTTGGAGGTTATATTGAAAGCGTTCTATGTATTCCTCCAGAATCTCTTCTTCTCCTTGTGTCATTTCAAAGATGACTTCATTGACACTGCAATAATCTTGGTACCTTTTCAAGAATACATATTTCATGTCTTCCCAAGTTTGTATACAATTCCCACCGAGGCTCATGAACCATCGGAGGGCTGTTTTTTTCAGAGTAAGGGGAAACACATTCAACTTTTGATCATTAGTACAATAACAATATCCTCTACAAAGTACTTCAAATTGAAATAAATAAAAAAATCAGGGTCTTAATTTTCCAAACCATGAAAATTTGGTAGAACATGTGGGGGAATTATTTTCGTTGGTGCCACTCCTCTCAGATATATGATGGGAAATTCGAAGGTAACAACTTCTGCATATTTTTTACGTACCATCTCTTCATTAGATTCTTCGTTTTCTATCTTAAGGATCCTCCTTCGAATGTTCCTATCAACTTGTTAGTAGAATGGGTGGTGCTTACAACACCACTAAGGGGATTGATAAGATTTATGCTCCAAAGATTGAAAATAAAATAAAGCTAAATGTAAAGACAGAAAATTCACACTCAAAATAAATTCAATAAACTGAAATTTAATCATGCAACCTACATGCCCTACTTTAACAACGCATCTACAAAACAATGTCAAATGTACTTTTACACAATTAATAACTTTCCCGGCAACAGTACAAAAATGTTGTGCCCACTATATGTCAGTTAATTAAAACTTAACATGCAAAGTGCTAAATATAAATTATCAACCCGAGGAAGTCTTTTATTTCAAATTTATCATGCAAGATCTATGCAAGCACAATTTCTACCTGACACTGTTGATCTATTGGTATGCAATCAAAATTCTTTGTAAACTAGATCACACCTTCTTGAAAGTAAATCAAACCTCGAACCTATTCGTAAATCCAAACTGTAAATCTAATCACACTTCAACAGAATCAATTCTTATAAAACAAGATCTAAATACATAAAACTGGAAGCAATGCTAAGTTGGCCAACGATCTATCAAGATGAATTAACAGGAAAACAACCTATGATAAATCTAATAAAAGCATGAACTAAATAATAAAAACAACTATGATCAATCTAATACATGAAAGCATGAATTAACAAATAACAGATCTACAAAATAAAACACATACAATCAACACTATCAGCATCAAGTCAGGGAAGAGGGCCCTTCCTCCACTGAGCAGAGCTAGATCTCCATAATGAAAGTCTACAACTCCAGAATTTAGAAATTGTCAATATGTATTATCATAATGGAAGTATTACAATGGATCTGGATCAAATCCTACATCATAACATTGATTTCTCTCCTCCCTGAATATCCATTCTCAATGAGATTGATTACATATTTATACATAAAATTATCTCATGGAAATGAGGAACTCAACCCCCAACTTGTGATCTGTAACAGTTTGAAACACGGCCGTAACTACTGGCAACTTTGGAACTGGCTGCAACAGCAAATCTGGAAAATACCCTCTCAAAGAAACACCTACATATCGCAAACCATGGCTTTGTTTGGTGATTTCCTCTCAAGTCAACTAAATAAGGATGTTATGCACAAAACCCATGTTTCATATTTTTGATATTCATTTCCATCTGCCCGCAAATAAAGACACGAATCAATGTGTTCTTATATGGCATGCATTTTCGGTTAAGGCTGTAACAGCTGGCTATGAGCGTCTTGTACGTGACAAATCACTCCACAAACCATAATTAGTGAAATTATGCATAATAGTCTTTAATTCATCAAATATAAAGAAAAATAATCATTATTAACCACTTAAAACATCAATGAAAGTAGCATGCTCTTTTACGCATAGTTACAACAAATGGATGGAAAATGGAATGATAAATGGGCAATAATGGTAAGAAATGAATGAAAAATATGTCGATAAGTGATGAAAAAATGAACAATTCCAGGGCCCAACAAGGGAAAGCATCTACTTGGTATTTTTCATTAGTCCAAGGATCAATCACAAATTGGGATGAATTCAACAAGGCTTTCCTAGATAAATTTGGGGAGGATAAAACACCTTCTCTTTTAGCCATTGAGTTATCTCGAATAAAAATGGAACCTAAAGAAAGAATTAAAGATTTTAATCAGAGATTTCTTACACTGAAAAATAAAATTCCTGTTGCTTCTCAACCACCCGAGGATATTATCATTGAAAATTATTCTTCAGCTTTACCAAAGTATCCTAGGATGTTTGTTAAAAGAGCAAGTAAAACAACACTTGTTGAAACTTTTGTGGAAGCTATTAAAGTAGAGAAGGATTCCATATCTTATGAACCAGATAGAAGTGGAAAAGTTGATACTTTTCCTCGTAAGAAAATTGCAATACCTAATTTGGAAAAAGATAAATACTTTGATGTAGAACAATTACAGAATGCTATCCGAGTGTTAACTAATGAAGTTGTAGGATTAAAGAAAAAAAATTCTGAAAATGCCTCTTCTAGAGGGTATTTCAGAAATCAGTTTAGACAAAATCTTAACACTAATAATAAGACCATTTCACCTCCTTATATAGAAATAAATGAAGAAATTTTTAATACTATTCAAGCAGTCTTATCTTTATCCGAAACTCCTTCAAATCAAGAAACTGCAGATAATGAAGAGGAGGAAGAATCTGAAAATGAAGAAGAATTGGAAGAACCTCAACAAGTAAATGGTCATTTCTGGGACAGTCTAGTGAAATATTATGAAGGTAGAAGTCCTCCTTCAGGACAACATGTCTACAATACTCGTATTAGAACATTCGCAAATACTCCTGGAGCATCATCAAGTTCTACCTCGAGTAACAATAACAATAATTCACAACCAAATAAACAGACTCAATTTGTCAAACAAACTCAGTTTATGAGGACTACCCAGCCTATTCAGAATTCTCCAAAGTTGGATTTACAATATGATATAATTGAAGATTTAAAGAAGACACATGCAAATATTAGTATGTATGATCTTCATCAAATTTACCCGATTCCTAATAGTCCTATTATAAATCCTGCCATGAGTTCCATAATTCCTAATGCTAAGCAAAATCTTGCTACTAATAATTCCAATAGTGATTTAACACCAACTGATAAAGGAAAGTCAGTAGCTGATAAATATTTGCTAATAGGAAAAAATTAAAAATCAACAAATCCTCCATTCCTTCTTACCTTCGAGATTTTTAATAGGAACGTTCACAATTGCATGGTTGATTTTGGAGCATCTTCCAATGTAATGCCTTTTTCTGTGTGCAAAAGGTTAAATGGAAAGTATGTTGCATCAAATTCATAGATTACTCAATTGGATAGGACAAATGTGAGGGTTGTAGGAGAGATGAAAGATGTTTTAGTAAGGATTGCTTGTAACCCTTCAGTTTTTCAAATTATAGATATTGTGGTTGTAGACATTCCTAATGCATATGGGTTGTTTTTTAGTAGGAATTGGTCTCAGCAATTGAATGGATTATTTGCTATAGATTGGTCAACTTTATGGTTACCTAAGAATGGAAAATAAAATCAAATTAAGATAAACAGAGAAATATATCTGAAACATACTGTGATTGAATTACATGATCCCAGTGAACCGGTTTTATTTTCAGATTCTATAATGGGGAACTATATGTATGAACTTGGGTTCGGAAATTTTAAATCTGAAAATTATGTTTTCTCTGACAATAAACAGCAATCAAAAATTCTTAATGTTACAACTATTTCTCATGATTGTTCATTCAAGGAAATTGTAAATAATGTAGATAGTCATAATTATGTAAATATTATTGAAAGTAAAATTATTGCAAATAGTTCAACTTGGACCTTATATTTCGATGGGTCAAAGTCTAAAGAAGGAGCAAGAGTTGGTTTCCTATTAATTGACCCTAAAGGAAATAAAACAAGTATAGCATGTAGGCTTGAATTTAATTGTATAAACAATACTGTGGAATATGAAGCTCTAATTCAGGGACTGAAAAAAAAGATTGATTTGGATATTAAAGTGCTAGTTGCATATGGTAATTCTGAAATCATCGTCAAGAAAGTAGGTAATTCTATTCACTACATTTCTGAACATTTGTAGAATTATCAACGAGAGGTATGGAATCTCATTTCTCATTTTGATGCATTCAATATAATGTCAGATCCAAGATTTCAGAACAAAAAGGCAGATTTATTAGCAAATGTAGCATCAAAACTGATTCCATCTGATAATTTCACACCTGATTTATTTTTAGTTGAATTGATTTTTAGGCCTTCTATACCAGATAATATCTTTAACTACGGTGTTTTTTATAATGATGTGCAGGTGCTGAATTTCTTAACAAATGACGATACCTTCAAGGATTCAGCCATTGATGAAGTTACACATGACGAAAATTTACGAGATTTTTCGGTAATAAATGATTTTTGTTCAATTGAAAAAGATTTTGAGAAGGTAAAACCAATTCCTAACTCAGTTTTGAGATTAGAAAAAAAAATCGATATTCAAGATAAATTTAATTTTGTTCCTAATTGAAAATCAAATAGTTCACAAATGAAATATGAAACTATAAATTTAGGAACAAAACTTAATCCTCAAGCTGTGAATTTAGGAATAGATTGCACTCCTAAGGAAAAATCAGTATTCATAAAATTATTCAAAGAATTTAAGGATGTCTTTGCATGGACATACGACGATTTGAAAACTTTCAAACCACAAGTCATGCAACACATTATTCCAATAAAACAGGAATCAAAACCTTTCCAACAGAAACTTAGGAAGTATCATCTCTCACTAGAACCAACAATTAAGAAGGAATTAAATAAACTGATAACTGCTAGGATTATTTTTCCTATTTGATATACTCAATGGGTAGCTAACTTGGTTCTAGTTAGGAAGAAAAATGGTGATATTCGACTATGTGTTGATTTTAGAAATCTTAATAAGTCTTCTAAAAAAGATAATTACCCAGTTCCTCCCATGGAACAAACCCTTCAAAAAGTTTCTGGGTCTAAGATACTGTCACTTCTTTATGGTTTCTCAAGATATAACCAAATATTGGTTTCCCCAGAAGATCAACTGAAAACATCTTTTAGAACATGATGCGGAACATACGCTTACAGAAAGATGCCCTTTGGGTTAATCAATGCTGGGGCAGCTTTTCAAAGGGAAATGGATATTGATTTTAGAGGGTTAATTAATCATTCATTAGTTGTCTATTTAGATGACGTTACTATATTTTCTAAATGTCGACATGATCACATTAATCATCTTGGAAAAGTATTTGAATGTTGTAGGAAATTTGGAATTTCTTTAAATCCAAAGAAAACAATATTTGTTGTTTCAGAAGGTATTTTATTAGGCTATGTGGTTTCAAGACATGGGATCATGATTAATCCTGAATGAACCCAAGCTATCTCAAAAATAACTTACCCTTTTAGCAAAAAATCGATGCAATCGTTTCTTGGTAAAATAAACTTTGTTAGGAGATTTATCCCTAGTTTTTCTAAAATCATCCATCCTTTACAAAAAATGATTAAGAAGGGTGATGTTTTTAATTGGGGACAATTTGAAAAAGAATCTTTCCAAAGAATTTTAGAATCCATTTCAGAAGCTCCTAGTCTTTTTAGCCCATATTTTAACAAAGATTTCATATTGTATAATTTTGCTTCTGACATATCATATGCAGCAGTTTTAACTCTGCTAAATCAGCAAAATAGTGAAGTGCCAATTTATTTTATGAGATCAAATTTTAAAGGTGTTGAACTTAATTACCACGAGGTTTATAGGAAATATTTTGTTGTTTTCAAAGTTGTCAAACACTTTCGTCCATATTTATTGAAATCTAGAAAAAAAGTGATAGTTCCTTACCCTTCAGTCAGAAATTGTTTAGTACAAAAATATTTGGGTGAAAAAAGAGCACCATGGATGACAGCTCTTCAAAAGTATGACTTGGAAATTAAACCTTCAACAGTATTCAAGGGTCAAGGATTATGTAAACTTGCTGCTGAAGCAGCTTGTCTGCCTAAAAACAATTATGAAGTTGTCATTGATGAAGTCTTACTAAATCGGGAAATTTACTTTTATCCTCCACCACAAGATTCTTGGTACACAGATTTAAGGACACTTCTATAAACAGGAACTGCTCCTGATTACCTTGAACCAAGGAAAATGAGAGCACTTAGACTGAAATCTACTCCTTATTTACTAATTGATAATATTCTTTTTAGGAGAAATTCAGATGGTGTTTTACTTCGATGTCTTGACAAAGATGAAATAGAAGTGATTTTGAAAGAATTACATTTTGGACCATCAAGTGGTCATTTTGGTGGAGAAACTATTGGCCTACTTTATGGCACATGAGATTCTTAGGGCTGGCTATTATTGGCCTACTTTATTTCGAGATTCTTATGCTTTTGTTAGGAAATGTCAACAATCCTAACTTGCTGCAGGTAGAGTTAAGAAGTCTGATTTTCCTTTACAACATGTTTTAGTAGAAAGGACTTTTCAGCAATGGGGTATTGATATAGTAGGACCAATAAACCCTCCCTCTTCTATGTAACACAAATACATTATAACTGCAACTGATTATTTTACCTGTTGGGAAAAGGCTGCGCCTTTAAGGGTTGTAAACACCAATCAGGTTATCTTATTTTTAGAATCTTTTATCATAACGAGATTTGGTGTTCCAAATTCCCTTGTTTTTTATAATGCCTCGTATTTTTCATCAATTGAGTTAACTCAATTTGCCTTAGAGAAAGGTATAAGGGTTAGATATTCAACTAAATATCATCCTCACGGAAATGGTTTAGTTGAATCAACAAATAAAAATTTCTTGAAAATTCTCAAAAGAACTATCTCAACTCACCTTCATGATTAGCATACAAAGTTGTTTAATGCTCTTTGGGCAAACAGAGTAACTCTTAAAAGATGCAATAGGTAACTCACCTTTCTTCCTGGTTTATGGAACTGAGGTCATTTCAATGCCAAATTTATTTTTACCTTCTTTACAATTAGCCCAGTCTGTTCAGGATGAATATTGTCTAGCAATGGAGAAAAGGATTAACACTTTATTAGAATTTTAGGAAGAAAGAGATAAGTCAAAACAACACTTCGTAAAACATCAACAAATTGTTAAGTCCTGGTTTGATCAATCCTCAAGTTATAACCGAGAGTTTCAGGTAGGGGACTTGGTGTTAAAATGGGACAAATTCCATGAGGAGAAAGGAGATCATACCAAGTTCCAAAAACTTTGGTTAGGCCCATTTGTAATTGCTGAAAAGATAGGTCCAAGCACTTTTCATTTGCAAACCTTAGAAGGTCAGTTCGAAACATTTCCCGTAAATGGACTGATCTTCAAAAAAATATTTTTTCTTACTTTTTTTTTTAGGCCCTGAATTTGTAGATAATTTTGTATATGAGTTTGTTTATTGTACAGTTTTTTATTTTATTTTTAATCAGTTTCTGTTTGTAAATAATTTTGTTTAGATTTTAAGATTTTTCTGTATATATTATCATCATAAAATTTTATAAAAATTGTTGATATTCTGTACAATATTTTATCAAAGAGAATTATCATAAATTCCTAATTCTTATGCACATTAAAATTTCATTTGATCCATGTATAAATACTCTTGAAACTTATTTTTGATTTTCTTAAATTAAAAAATTGATAGATTCTTTCAGTCAAGTATTGATGTGTCAATCATTTGTATCTAAGATTGTCAAATCTTTGTATATATGTTTTAAGATAATCAGTAGCTAATGTAAATATGTTATTGAGAGGACATTTGTAAATAAATAAGTCATATGGTTTAAACCCAGTTTGTTCGTTAGTTTAAAATTATGATATTAGACTAAGTCTTTTAAAAATTGGTTCAGAATTATCAAAGTTTCTTAAGTCTATTAAGAACCTATCATTATTTGTAAATATTTGTACATATTGTTCAGATTATCCCTCATTCTCCTATGTTCTCTTGATAGTTAAGATGGCTTATCAATGTATTTTTCAAAACTGGTACTTTGAAAAATATTTATGGATCTCTATCATCAGTCATTTCTTTTAAAGTTATTTACAATCTGGAAAAAATTTCCATCTATTCCATTCAATAAAATTCTAAAATTTAAAATCAGAAACGGAAGGTCTTAGTAATAATCCAATCCGATCAGGATCATAAATATCATCGACATGACATTATTAGGAAACTGATAATGGATCTTGGTCATAAGGTCAAGAGATAGGGGGTCTCATCACGAGCTCGTTGATTCATTTTCTGGTGATATTAGTGACTGACATTACCATATGGTTACCATGCTAGGTAATGGTCTCTTATTTTATAAAATGTAAACTTTCAAACTCAATAAAGTGAAACATAACTTTGATTGAAGAATAGGAGGTATCATCACGAGCCGGCCTAATCATGATCATCAGTGATGTCTAGTATAACTTCATTTTTTATCATCAGGGTGATGGCTCTTGGTTAAAATATCAAGAGACAAGAGGTCTCATCACAAGCCAGCTTGCTTATTCTAGGTATTTCTCGTGAATGATACTATCACATCAGGTTATCATGCCTATATAGTAGTCTTCGGTCAAAGTAATTGTTTCTGATTTTTAGTTTATATTTAAAGCAGAAAAAAAAGGAAAATCATTATATTCATGGAACAGATTCTAGAAATTTATCAGTGAAGTAGATTCCTATATCTTATACTGATGGTTCAGATTATTATTACTATAAGTACTTTGTTTTGATTAAGACATTCTTAAGCTTATCTTTAACAAAATTCTTATTTGCAAAGATGGGGTAATTTTGAATTATACTTGTGAATATAAATCAAATAATGGTTTTTATTAGACTGAGAATTTTTTATTGTTTTGAATAGATTTTAAGATTTTGTTTATACCATCGTTTGAAAATTGTATGAGTAGAGATAACTGGTTTGCCCAGGTCGTCGCCATTTGTTGGAAGGAAACAACCCTCTCAATTTTTTCTCCTTTTCCGAATAAAAATGATTAGTTCTCTTCTATGATTTATCACAAAATTATATAAGAGTGCCTTCAAAATCTTCAATTCTGAAGGTACTCTCAATTAAAGAAGAGTTAATGATTATACTGGAAGTTTAGGAAACATTTTCATAAATTTAATAAATTAGCAGCTGTTAATCTTTTAATTTTATATATATGATCAATTTTCATTATTGTCAATACATCTAATTATATATTGTTTCAATATATTTAAATTATAGTCTGCTAAATAGTTCTTTGGATTAAAATGAAATTGCATTTTGAACTTGTTACAATTTGGTTTTATTTATTTCTTTTGACAAAGTATTCATCATTAGTTTTTTGTAATTTATATGATTAGGGGTGATGAATTAATCTAAATATCCTATTTTAACCCTAATGATATATTTTTACATTAAGACTTTATGTTTTAAATACTATGCCATTTTTATGTATGGGAAGTTATATATAGGTTTCTCAAATACCCAAAGTTTGTATATCATTTCAAGTGTTATAAAATCTTTGTGTTATATTCACAATAATCAATTTTAATATAGTGTTAGTTTTTGATAAAATTCTCCATCTGATCAAACTTTGCAATAGGTCATATGATGATTTGAATTCGATGAGTTTATCGTATGATTCAAAACTATATAATTTACTCCTTGAAGGTATTACATGCATAAAACATGGTTTTGAACATTTGTTTTGTCATCCATGGTTGATCTTGTACTTGGTTAGATTTACGAAACCCTAGGAGACGTCATTGCTTGCAATGACAACTTCACATCATTTGGTTTTAATAGCACAATTTCCTTCCACGTATGATCCTTGCCTATTAACGTTTGACAGTTGTGTGTATGGTACAAGATACGAATTGTTGGTTTGATAACATCTGTTCAAAGGGATTTTAATATGTAATAATTACCTTAGTCACATGTGTTCATATTAACATCATCCTATTTGACAGTCATGTTACATTCATGAAAATATTTGATTTCAAATATCTCATAATGATTTTAGATCACATCAATTTGTTTGATGAATACCTGCGGTGGTTTGATGGTGAAGTTCTCACGCGTAAAAAAAACTGTCTAGGGTTACTCTTTAGCTCTTCCAGAATTGCATGAAGGTTCATAACATGTCTGTGTATTCACGTATCCCTATTCCTTCAGTATTTACAATTCCTTTTAACCCTCTGTCAAAGAAAGAACTGATAGTTGAACAGATGGCTCCCTTAAGTCGCTTTGAGCTTTCTGGTCCAGAAATGTTAGAAGTCGACCCTGAACTTATTTCCCTATTTGAGAAAATTGATTGGAAACTCTTCTTTTTGGGTTTCAGTGGACACAATGAGGAAGTTACCAAACTATTTGCATTGTCTTTTGATGGAAATGTTGCTCAGATAGGTGATTTACAGTTAGTCATAGATGAAGAGTTTGTTTCGAAATCTACGAAGTTGCGTTGAACTGGTGAACACTAGTTCAAAGGGTCACGAATTGACAAGAAAAAGTTTAAGTAGTTCCTTCTTCCATTGTCAAAAGAAGATGCACACCTTAAATTCAGCTTTCCTGTAAAATATTTGAAGAATCAATGGCATGCTCCTTTTGAAGTCATTTCCAAGTATATTTCTTGTGATGGTCGGTATTCAATTGTCCAATTATATCATCTGATAATTTTAATGGCTCTTAAGGGTTTGAAACTGAATTTTCCCTACTTTCTACTTCATAGTTTGCATAAAATGGTGTTACAGTTCAATGTACTATTGGTAATCAAGACCGTAGTCTCTTTCATCATGGCCTGATCAAAATGTTAGTTTAGTATCAGTTAGTTACAGTAGGAAAATCCTGGGATGAATTCTTTGAAGAAAATGAGTTCGAGTTAACCCAATTTTGGCCTATCTACTTACCTAAGACTCGTGCAAAACGAAGAAGAACTTGTGAAGGAGAAATAAAAGAGGAAACTAATCATATAGCTGATCATGAAGGGCTGGATAATCTTTGTCTAAAAGTTGAAAATGAGAAATTTTATACTTCAAACCCTCCTAAGCAACCCAAGGTGGAAAATGAGGTGGGAGAGGGAAGTAAAATGATTTTCCAGACACACTCTGCTAAATTAGCAGGTGATTTGTATCCTAAGATAATAGAGGAGAGAGAGAAGCATGAGTTAAAAGGGAAAAATTTGGTAGGTGATAATAAAACTCTTGAACCAAGCATGAGAAAATCTGAAACAATAAATCAAAGGTTTACTAGGAGTATGATTAGTCTTTCGGTTCCAAGAACCATGGAACAGAGTAGTGAACCCATCCTTGTTGAAGATAACACTGATAACGAGGACGAATTGCCTCCTCATGAAACCCCAATCAATGACTTTGAACAAGAACAGAGTAATAATCACAATGATTTGGTGGTATCTCCTAAGAGGTTCATAAAAGATAATTCACCATTACCAGCATAGTCTGAACATGAAGCTTGACTTAAGTCAGCATTGAATGATGAGGATTATCTAACAAAAACTTTAAAATCACTGAAGCAGTCAATCAAGTTTTCTAAACAACATAAGGTTGATCGGTTAAAATACATTGAAAAAGCCTGTGACAGGTTGAAAACAGAGTTACAACAGCAAAAAAATGAATTTCTTATGTGGGTAGACCGATGGAAACAAATGAAAGCCAAGAAGGATAGATACAAAGCAGAAAAGAAGTTGTTAGCTGCAACCAATGAGAAATTTTTGAAAGATGAAAAAATCCATGAAGAAAAAATCTTGAAACTCAAATCCAAGATTTCAGAAGCCAATAAATCTATCAAGTTACAAATAGAAACAACTTAGTCTATTTTAGTTATTGTAATTTCAATTTTGACAAGTAATAAAATGTTTTAATTAGCACACCTACAAAATCGTAGATTCTACAGGTATGCTTATAATTTGTATTATTTTATTTTATTTCCTGTTATTGTGATTTTAATGAAAAAATAGTATTGAATGTTATAGGTGTACATATTGTTGATGTGCTGAAACGAATGAAGACTATTTTTTCTCATTGCTGGGATTTGTTGGTGGTTCTGGAAGAATTGGATATTAATGACGGCCACATCATAGGTCGATTCATCTAGGCAGAAGTTATTACAGGCTAGTCATTTAATTGACATTATCGTTTCATAGGATAAACGTGTTTGCCAGGTGCTTTCTTTGAAGAAATCTGATGCAATAGAATCAGGATAGATTTTTTGTCTTTATTATGTAGTGGTTGTTAGAAACTGAAGGGATATTTTTAGAATGGTTGTTACACAAAAACTGGAAGGAGTTACTAGTCTTATTATATAAGCTAGGAAGCTCATTTGTAGTAGGGTTGATGGAGTATTGAAAGAAAAGACTTATTGGAAATATAATTATAGTTTCTAGTTTTAATTTCTTTACTGGAATTTTACCTTCATGGAGGATTGTGACTAGAGTTCTCAAACTGGTATCACTGCTTGTTACTATTTTTGAAAACTTAATATATATATTTCGATATATTGTTTTCTCACCATACATTTTATACAATTGTGTTGTGATATAATTGTATTTATTATCTAAAATTATACTATGTTTGCACAATATTGATGTTTGATTAAGAATATTACTGATTTTTGTTAATTGATATTTGTATTGATAATTGAGATTTGGTAATAATACATTTCATATTTATTTTTTATTTCATTTGTATTTTCTACAACATTTTCATGAATAAATATAATCCTATTATTCAAATATTCATTATTGAAGATTAGTTATTAATTAATAGGGCATCACAAAATAAATTAAAAGTAGTTGCCTATTTTAATTTTCTGTTGTTGTGCTTATTCAACAAAGTGATTTTAGGATAATAAATTAGATATTTTCATTTGAATTGTTATCGCTTATCTCTTTGATAATTTAAATCATTAATTGATAATTTATTTATTTTTCCAAGTGCTCTCAGCTGAGATAAAGTTAACCACTTAGTTTAAATTAATTATTTTAGTTTGTCCTAGATAGTTATTAAATTAGGTTTAATTAGATTAGTTGGTTTTAAGTTTTAATTAATTCTTTAGTTTAGAAAAATTGAAAAACAAAACCCCAAAACAGGAGACTTTCCTTAAGAAAGCACTTTAGGATAACTTAGACTTAAAAAACTAACTCTAGAACTTATTTTAAGCAATAGTAAAAATTTAGGATAATTTTTTACTGGATTTTTACGTTCTCCTTAAGAGGATAAATTCAGTTGGTAGCAGGACCATAACCTGTGATATTTTTCCATTCCAAACATACCGGGAGCTGCTCTAAGTGACTTGTGTGGGCTTAATCTCCTTAAGTTGGCCTTGTCAGAAAATCTGGCCAACAACGCTCCAATAATAGAAAACCCTTACTAGATCCACTGATAATAGAAGTGATGGTAGCACAGCAAAAAAATTATAATTTCAGAATGACTATACCAAATACGTATTGGTTTGGAAATTTGACATATTTTTCTTGAATTCCTACACTGCTAGGGTTAATGGCCTTATAGAATTCATTGGGCCCTTTGTTATCCTTTGGAATGTGGCTGGATTACCTCCCCTAGGAACGTCGGTATCCTTTGGACTGCATCCAGATTGTTTTGTTATCCTCTAGACTGTAGTTAGATTGCCTCCGCTGGGAACGTTGGTATCCTTTAGACTGGTATCCCCTGCTCCTCGATTTATTATTGCTTTTCTCATCAAATTACCAGTGCTCTGCATGTTGCTAATGAACTAGTGCGCAGGAGTGAACTTGTTCATTTTTGTTTTGCTAATGAGCTAGTGCACGGGTGTTTTTGAATTCCACATTTTTTGTTTGTTTATTTTCATATTTTATATTTTGTGTTTTGTTTTTTTATTTTATTTTGCATATTTATATTTTGTTTAGTTTATTTTGGCTTATTTTTATTTTCATATTTTATATTTTGTTGCATTTTAAATTAATTATAGTTAAACAACTCTATGTTTTTAATTTAGTGTAGTTTAATTTAATTTAATTTAATTTAACTAGGATTTTTTCATAATTTGTATTGGTTGCATTGCTTATAGTGAGATCCTATACATAATTCCCTTCAAGGATGAACATGATGATGATGATGATGACCATGAAGATGATCACGATGAAAATGAATACGGTGAAGATGATGGTGATGATGACAACAACAATGATCATCATCATCATCATTATCTACATCATCATCCTTGTCATCGTCATCACCATCATCTTCATCGTCTTCATCAATATCATCATCATGATATTCATAATCATCATCATCGTTGTCATCATCATCGTCATCATGTTCTTCTTCATTATCGTCATCTTCCTTATCATCATCTTAATCATCAATGTCTTTGTTATCACTATCATCATCATCATATCCATCGACATCATCATCAACGTCTTCATCTTCATCATCATATTCATCATCAACATCATCGTCATCCAATTCATTTGCATCTCCATTATCATGATCATCATCTTCATCATCATCATCATCATCATTTTCATCTTCATCATCATCACCACCACCATCATCATCATCATCCTCATCATGCTCATCCTCATCCTCATCCTCATCCTCATCCTCATCATCATCATCATCATCATCGTCATCATCATCATGATTGTCATCATCATCATCTTCATCATCATCATCATTTTCGTCGTCATCATCCTCATCCTAGGCATCGTCATCGTCGTCATCATCATTATCATCATCATCAGTAACATAATCATCATCATCATCATCACCATCATCATCATCATTGTCATCATCATCATCATCATGATCGTCATCATCATCATCATTGTCATCTTCATCGTCATCATCATTATCATCGTCGTCGTCATCATCATCGTCATCTCCCTCTTCCTAATCAACATCTTCATCATCGTCATCATCATCATTGTCATCATCACCCTCATCATCATCTTCATCATCTTCATCATATTCATCACCACCACCACCATCATCATCATCATTAAATGATGATTTATGTTCATCTATGTCTCCTTCCCAAACCACACCATATTGAACAAGTAAATCTCGTGCATCCTTCTTACTCCCCACTAAATATGACGCCAAGTTTTGTTGTATTTCTAATATACTTGAAAATATACTTAAAACCACTAAATAATGGATAATAATAATAATGTTCACAACATGAGCTATATTATCACTCATAGTAACCATTGGATGCATTAGGGTTCCAAAGGCACTCTCGTATTCATCACTTCTATTTCATCCTCTATCTTTAAACATGCATGTCTCTTAACAATTTTATGCTAACTTCCGTTGGTGTGGATATGGGATAACATTAATTCATTATAAATATCCTCATTACACACATATCTACCTTCATTTATATAAATATCCCCATTTTTTTTCATCTAAGGTATTTTTGTTTTAAAAACATTCAACATGGATTAAGACAATCACTTCATCTACATATAGTTTTAAGATTAGAAATGTTCTTACCAACCCACTTGATGCACACATTCGTGTTTCCATCTTAATGTTGTAGAAGACCATATCTAATCAAATGACCATCTATCCACTAGTACCAATCTCAAGATGATTCCTTCATCTCATTAAGTTCTTTCTTCATGTTTCAGATCTTTTGCTTCCGTCCCTTGTGAACTTATCCTTTGAGACAATACATGTATATCTTTATGTTAGCACTATGTTTGAAATTTTGAATTATGGACTTGAAAGGTTTGAAAATGATCTTATTTGAGTAATTTTGTGGGAGCGCCTTTCAGGTTAACTGGTTAGCAAGTTTTTCCACCATGGAGTCGTCAGATGGAGAGTGGGTTTTGATCTACGGTGATAGGTCTTTCTGTATATTGAAACATGTAGCAGAAAAATAAGGGTAAAGTGTGTTAAACTTCAACGGTTCAGATTTAGGGTGGTGAAGATCGACGGTGAAAAGCGATTCTATGGAGCGGAGATGCCAGGAAGGATTTAATTTTGAGATTTGTGGATTCCATTAAATGGGTGTAATGTTGGAGGGTCGAGATTGGCACAAGATGAGATCAATGGCCCTAAATCATTTCACATAGTGAACCTGCTTGGAGGGATAAACTTTTTCAAATCATGAAAAGGGTTAATCAGTGAAAAAATTGGATGGTTTAGATGAAGGCAGAGATATATCTGCGGTCTCAAACAATTCCACGGATTGAACTAGCACAGAGAAAGTTACAATTTTGATCCACGAAAAGTGGTAGGGGTTGTGAAGATCTACGATCAGAACAAGATATTGGGTAGATCAACGGGTGAGAAGCATTCCCCGATTAGAAGTTTCTCACTCATTCAGATGAAAAAGGGTTAACATAATGTTAAAGTTCTCAAGGTTGAGCGGTCTTGATGAAGGTAGTTTAGAGATCAACGATTGATATTGATCTCCCCAAATCAAGCTGTGCAGGTTGATAGTGTTGATTTTTGGGTATGAATATTTGGTGTATCGAGGGCTTAGATTGAAAATATGAATAGATATAAGGTACTAAGTGCATGGAGAAACATGAGGGTTATGCAACATAAAAAAAACTATAAAAAAATCTAAGTGGAGAAGACGCCCTCATGTACGATCTGCCTTCCTGACAGTTAATTGATTTCCCTGATGCCATTTGTGATGCACCCAGAGGATAAATCATCCCTGTGGCAGTGCCATATCTCCCAAAATTAGATACCCGTCGTATGGTTAGCATGTGAAATCAGAAATATATCATGAAAATATAAGAATTAGAACAACAAATCTGATCGCCACACGTAGTAGGGGAAATGCAGCGAAAGAAGGGTTCTGGTATCAGCATCATAGGTGCGAAAGGGCCAGAACAAGTCTATTCCATATGCCCTGAAGTGTATGGTCAACCAGGCTACTTGATGATGAAATGTGCGAAAATGATAACGGGTCATCCCCTTTTCCATTTTTCCAATCCTATATAAACACCAACTTTCAGAGCCATTAAGGTGCATAGGATGAGCTAGTGTAGAAGCAAACTCGTGGTATCAGTCTGCCAAGAGGTTTTGAGGATTCTGATATGTTTGCAATGGAAATCTGGTTCGAGAAGCTTGTTATTCTGGGTGTGTTTTTGGTTGGTGATCTTGATTCCACGCTTATCTATTGCCCTAGTTTTTCACACAAGGGAAGCACCAACCATCGGGGAACAAACGTCGTACACCATTTTGAGAGATGCACTTGTTTTTTGTGGGAGCGAATGCTCATACTGGAGCATCAAGGGCCCAAGGTCTTCATCATAGCTTTCATGCACCCCATCCACCAACCTTTTCTAAGGTGGTGAGGAGTACTTGAATGACAAGCCACTGCAGAGGCTTGTTTCTTTCAAAATAAAGGGGGAAGTTGTGATGAAAGCTGAGCACAGAAAGGATATAAACTCCTTTTCCAACTTTGAGCCCATGCAGAAAGGTGCCTTCGAGAATGGAACAAACACAAAGGGAAAGGACATGTTGCTAACTCAACATATGGACAAGTGGTCGAGCCCAGTCAGAAATGAGCCACCAAAAGCATACTGAGACGTCGTTTTCACTACCTGCGAGTTCACAACCAGAAATGTCGTGCTTCCATCCAGACCAAGCATGCACATTTGCTCCATGATTTTTCTTTAAATATATGTAAACCATGGTAGAAGTACCACGTTCTAGTTATTAATGTTTGATTATGACAGTAAATAGTTTCAGATCCTATTTTGAGGATTAGCCTCAGGGTCTGAGACATTATAAAAAGGCTCCCAACCAGGGATCAATTTTAAAGGGAAGGGTCCCATTTCACTTTGAAGGGCTACAATATAGTGAGCCCTTCAATGCTGACATGCAAAAATAAATTATTCTTTTCATTTGAAAATGTATTAGTAAATCCATCGTTCATTATTGTTTTTACTAATTCCCTAATAATATGACAATTTGCATTGTTGTGCTCTATAAATTTGGTTCTACCTTCCTATTGGGGCTCTTGAATCTTGATTTGAACACATATGTTCCTCTTCATTTAGTGTGACTTGTTCATCTTTCACACCAATATTCTTGGTTGCACTGATCCAAGTTGAATAAAGGTGAATATATAGTAAACCATATTCTATCGCTCTCTTAGGAGGTAAATCCAATAGCTGTAGAAATATATAAAAAAACTGTTGCTCATGGTAGACTTCCTTTTGAAGCTTAAGTTTTAGTGAATTAGCTACCAATTAGCTTACTTCCTATTGAGTTACAAGTGGTTTCCATTTTCATACATTGAGTTTCCCTCATCTTTACCATGATAATGGGGCTTGTGGTTGTTGATATGTATATATTCAATTAGAATTACTCATTGTATATCACATCGATGTAAGGATGAAAAATAGAACTTGGGGATGCATAACAACAACCCTCATTTTCATAGATAAATTCATAAAATCCAAAAGCCAAAGAAAATATTTCAGGGTTACACATTACAATTTACAATTCTCATAAGGAAAAGAAAATCACTTACTTGAGCCAACTGTAGTTGTGGAGGCAATATAGCTAAGACACCACCCCGTGAACAAGAATAAATCGTTGTTCCAGCAGCAACCATACCTACAAATTCCCAAGTTATACCAAACCCTAAAATATCCAAGGTAAAAAAATCTTGAAGAAAAACTACAACAATAGAGTTTACGTCGAGTTGCCATGCCGAAATTACCAAGGTTCCCATGCAAAAAACAATGAGACCACCCAACTATACAAAATCCACCCTTCCATGAGGTAAATTTTCAGAAAAGTGATCAAAATTGATCCCATCAGTCTTAAGAGAATTGGTCCCATAAGCCTTGAGAGAATTCCTGCACCATGGTACCATCCTATAACTAGTTGGTTTGGCTACCTATTCATGATTTGATTTTGTTTTAATATTTCTTAAGGAGAAAGATACAGGCCAACCAAAATAGGGTTTTTCACCAGTGGATGCAAAAATGGAGAAGTAGCCTCAGAAAGATGCTCGCCCTAAATTATAGGTTAGAGTAAATACCCGCAGCACATGGGGGTCTTGTAGATTGGTCTTTGTCCTACCTGAGCATGTTTTCAGACTATCTTGGAAGTGGATGAAGAAAAATTTATGGACCTGCCAAAAGGGTGTCTTAGGTAGATTAGACCAAATTGAGAAATTTGTCTAAGTATGGAATTGATGTTAAATATGCCCAAGTGGCCTTAAGGAAATGCCTACCATGCCTCATAGGATGATGTGAAAAAAGTATTGATAATGTGAGTCTCTAGAGTGTTGTATGGACCATACAACCATGTCACTTGCCTCACCAAACTACAACATATATTTAAGGAAGAATTGGTCCCACTAGCCTTAGTCAAAATTGGCCCCAATAGCCTTAAGAGAATTCCCACCACAATTCATGGTTTGAGAAGAATTCCCGCACCATGGTAGTGTCCTATATCTAGTTGGTTTGGATACCTATTCATGATTTTATTTTTCTTTAATATTTCTTGAGGAGAAAGATACATGCCTGCCAAAATAGGGTTTTTCACCAGTGGATGCAAAAATGTCTAAGTGGCCTTAGAAAGATGCCCGCCCTAAATTATGGGTTAGAGTAAATTCCCGCAGCACATGGGGGTCTTGTGGATTGGCTTTTGGCCTACATGACCTTGTAATCATATCGTCTTGGAAGTGGATGAAGAAAAAGTTATGGACCTTCCAAAAGGGTGTTTTAGGTAGATTAGACCAAATTGAGAAATTTGTCTATGGAATTGATGTTAAATCTGCCCCAAGTGGCCTTAAGGAAATGCCTACCATGCCTCATAGGATGATGTGAAAAATATATTGAGAATGTGATTCTCTATATTGTTGTATGCATCATACCACCATGTCACTTTCCTCACCATATAGTCTCTAAGGAGGAAGATGTCAACCTGCCAAAAGTGTCGCCCAGCCATATTTGCACTATTCCAGTACTGGAAAAACTGCCTAAGTGGCTTCACAGAAATTCCCGCCAGAGATTTTCCTGATGATGATAAATTTATCTAAGGGTATGGGTTTGTTCTTTGATAAGCTAGCTATCTTTCCATGTTCTTAGTTTTTCTAATGGTGACCACATGAGGAAAATAACAATCTTCCAAAATAAAAGAAAAACTGTTTTGCATATTCAAAAGTATGAAAATTTGACTAAGTGTTAAGAACAGGAGTTTGAGAGGTCAGTTGGAAATGCCCACCAAGGGATCTCTTTGTGCAAGTAAATTAATCTAATGTCATGGATCCATTCTTTGGTAATTTTTCTATCTGCTCATGACTTCAGGTCTCCATAGGGTGTTCAAATATGTGAAATAGGAGTCTGCCAAAATAGGAAGAAATATGTCTTGATGCTTAAAAGAAGTTAAGAAGATATTTTTATATGCTCGCCAGAGGATCAGGTTGTCTCAGTAAATTCTAAGGGTGACATGGTCATGTTTCCTAGTGGACTGGCTATCCAACCATACCTTCAGTTTGCTTAGTGATGGTCAGACATGATGGTGTCCTAATGTCTCATGATGTCTTTGTTACATTCTGATAGTGGTTTGTGAGAGTATGATAATTTTGGAAATTTGACTAAGTGATGAAAAACTGCCCTAAAGCAGTTGCGTTATGTAAATGTCCACAATAATTCATTAGAAGAAGAAAATGCCCACCGAGGAGAGACAAAGAAGCTTCAGCAATTGAAAGTGGTCCTGATAGAATCACCATGTTGACCTCTACCCATTCGGTGTCTCACACCTCAAATTGGATGAAAATAAAAATCTCATCACGTTGACCTAGGGTTTGATAAAAATTCTAGTAAAAATGCATAAGTGACCTCAGTAAAATGCCCGCCATTTCCAGTAGTTGATGGATTAAATTGTTTTGAGGGTATGTGTCTCTAGAGTATTGATTGGTGCATCTAAAAACATCATTATTTTTCCCAAAAACTCTCTGAAGATGAAGTTACCAGTATGCCAAAACTGCCCTCTAACTTGTTTTTCTCTAGTCCAGTAAAATGCCTACCCAACTCAAAAGAAGATGAGTCTAAAGGGGAAATAAGTTTGGTTGTGCTCAATGGGATGTACTAAATCATCTAGTATCATTGGTTCAGGGGTTGGTGAAAATAAAAATCCCTCATGTTCACTTAGGGTTTTATAATTTTGTCCAAGTGGTAAATATGTAGTTTAAAATGCTATTTTCAAATGCCCACTAGATTATGTGTGTGTGTCAATTAATTCATCAAACGACATGTATTTCTTCCTTGTTGAAGTGTGCATCCATTCATGGTTTCATTTTTCCCTATGGAGGTCACATGAATGAAAAATTAACCTTCCATGTTGAAAAAAAATCATGTTCATACAACATATGAGTTTGCCCGCACATAGCTTTAAAATATATACTAAACAAGTTTTTCAGATGCCCGCACAAGCAAGATATTTAAATAGAGATTGCTTATCTAGTTAATTAAAAAAATATGAAATAAATAAGAGACATAAACAAAACAGAGAGTATTATATAATTAACATACATAACTTTAATTTATTTCGAAGAGATTGATTCTTTCTTTCACAACCTACAAGAAATCTCTCATTGATCACTAAAAACATTGGATTCGGAGATGAATTCTCTATAATGTTATCTAATATGCCGATAAATACAAAACTCCATCATACAAAAAAAAATTCATTAACTTTCGATAAATACATATATACATTGATATTCCAGCTAAAAAGCATTTTTCATTATATGGCAATAAATAGAAAACTCCATCATACAAAAAAAAATTCATTAACTGTCGATAAATACATATGTACATTGATTTATACATGTCTAGCATGTTTCAAAGATGAGCAGAAGACAAATCTGAATTGTCTCTCTTGCCTTTCATAGAAGACTGTAATTGTTTTGGAGTTGGACAAGGCACTTATTGCGATTTCTTTTCAAGCTATTTAACTCTCAGTGAAACTTTTTTTAAATTTTCAAGCAAAACATTTTTTTCCGCCATCAGTTTGTTCAACATTTCCACATTTTTCTTATACTTCGTTGATTCTTGTTCTTCCTTGAACTCCAATTTCTCGTTGGTATGTTTCAACTGATTTTAACTTCAGTCAATTCACATTTCATATTATGTGTTTCTTTCTCCTTCTCTTTTTCCCTCAACTCTGTCTCGTTGGGAAGGACAGGAATCGCACTCATCGCACCAGCTATCCCTTTTAATTCCTTCTCCAAATTAGCAATTATGGATTTAAGTGTTTTAATTTCCATATCACATCCCAAATGTTGAACTTTTCTACCTTCTAAGAGTTTTGATTACAGCTCCCTTATCTTTTCATATTTCCCAACCATCTTCTCTTTCATTTCTTTATGTAACGATGATGAGGCATACAAATCACCTAGTGCAAGGCTCGCTGAGAAGCTTTCTTGTAGCATCTTCTCTCGACTTGATAAGGACTTCTCTCTCTCTTCTAAGGAGATTGTACATGTAGGTGTATTTTTCCTTCTACCCTTACCCTTACCCTTACCATCGTCTCCTTTGGTACCTTACCTTCACCGTCAGCACCTTCTTCACTGGAAATTTTTTCCTCTACTTTGTTTTTTAAGTTTTAAAGTTTCAGAGATCCTTGATAACCTTGTTCCTTTCTCCTTATTAGATTTCCTAGAAATGGTTTTTATCAAATCGAAAATTATTGATTCTAATTCTCCAACTTTTTATCAATGGCTTCCCTCCCACTCTTTCAACTTCAACTGATATTCTTGTACTACATGTTCATATTCTTTAAATTTCTTCTCCATTACCTGTAAAGGACCCATTTCTATCCTCACTAGTGGTACATTGAGAACAGGTGGTCTTTTTTTCAACTCTTCTTTGAGTTCACTCACTTCATCGTTAGCTTTTTCCAAAGCCTCTTCATACGCAACCCTCATGAATTGAATTGATTTTTCAAGATCATCAGTGCTTTTTTCTACTTCTTTGGATAATAATTTAACCATTCCTTCTTTCCCTTTTATAATTATGTTTGCTTTGAAATGATTATCCACAACTGTCTTTTGCAACATTGTTATATGTTTTAGGCATTGTAAAACATTATCATCTTTTCTCAAACACTCCTCCACCCAATTGCATATATAGGAATCTTGTTCCTTGAAATGCTCCATTTTATTATATGGGATGAACACGTACCTACTATCAAACTTATATGATGCAATTTGTAAATGCATAGTGGATGCCCGAGATTCTGATTTGGAAGAACAATCATACTCAATTTCCAATTGTTTAGGAGGAATTCTATCAAGAATGTCTTGAGGAATGGAAAAGTGAGAATTAATTTGTTACATTTCATTGCCACCTCCTCCCAATGACCTCTATCTACATACCCCTTAAACTCTTTTAAAGTTATGGCAGCACAAATTTCATCATTTATGACCAAATCAGGATACTGTACTCATAATTTGCCATGGTTTCCATGAATTTGTACTAGTGATTCCTAATTATGTTCAGCAGGGTGCAATGGTAATTCCCCATGGTGCTCAGGATATTGTACTAATTCCTCGTTCTGCTAAGGAGACTGCACTGGAAATTACCCATTATGTTCCATACTTTTACGTTTCCTAACGTATGTTATATGAATAGGTAGTTTTGGCAAAGATATTTTTCCATGTTGGTTGATATCACCAATCTCTGTTTCAATAGCATGGGGTTGACATAAATCAATAATTTTTTGAAGTGTGCTTGGGGAACTAAATTTAATCTTCCTCAATTGGCTCTCTTGCGGGGCAGAGTGGAGTTTCTTAGCTAGTAGATAAGGAATATCTACAGGTATATCTTCCACCCAATGTATCACTACCCGCATACATTCACCTGAAATTTCATCCCTATGATGATTCAGAATTGTCCTAAGGAAAATCTAAATCAAAGTTTTTTATATTATAGGAGGTATATCTTGCATTTTTAAACCATTCCTCAGAACATTTACTTCTCACCCACAAATTTTACTGGCCATCTGGTTCTTCTCATGTCCAAGGGTTTTCCTTGAGCTTAAAATTGCTCCCCCTCTACATGGAATATTTGTAGCTCGGGAAACCAAATTAGGGTTGAGGTATACCCACTTCCCAAAAATTATGAGTTACATATTCCCAGGATCATATTTCAAAATTGCCTCATCTATCTCCTCATCAACATAACTAAACATTCCCCACAAAAACTTATGCTTTCCTCGGGATAGTTTCCATACCTGGTGACCACATCTTTGCATCTCTCCATGCATCAGAATTCTCCTTGAATTTTTTTACTGTTACCCTATCATCTGTGGACAAATGTGTTTCAACTGGGGTTGCAGAGGAGGATTCCCTCATTTCAGCTGTGCTCGTCATGCTAGATTCCCCTATTTGAAATTCGGCCATGGTTATCTAGGTTCAAAGCGGAGGTGAGGTGATGCACGCATACTGTATTTCAGGCTTATAAATTATCCCCGCAAACTAATTTTCAGGCTCACAAATTCTTCCCGCAAAGAAGTTTTCGGTAATAAATCAACGCTTTGCTTGGGTATGCACTTTGGAAATAAAAACATATAAAAAAGGAATTTGGAAATAAAAACATGTAAAGATCATCATGACATAAAATATATAAACACGTGCCTCTACTATTCAACAATTAAATATGATTCATCTTCTTCTTCATCTGACTCAACATCTATATCAGGATCTAGTTCAGAATACATATTGATGAAAGGCTCATTCACATCAACATCATCATCAATGGCATATTCGCTAATATAGTCATCGACATCGTCAATGAGATCATCATCTACTACATTTGGATGATCAACCTCTTCAACTTCTTCATCAAACACATCGAATGCAACCACCTCCTCCTTATCTAAATCATCATCATCATCTTCTTATTCATGAGTATCTTCATCATCTACATGATTATACTTTACTGGTCTTCCTCTTGGATCGTATCTAACAACGTATGACCAACCTACTTTACCTGGTACCTCTGAGTAAAAGACTTGCTTAACTTGAATTGGAAGAACATAAGGCTTTGTACCCAATTCAAATGCCCTTTTACTAACCATGGTAAATCCATTAGCATGCTCAATAACAGTTTTTTTAGGATCACGTTCATGCATTTGTATCCTGTACCACTTCACCTCAAACAAAACTATTTTAAAGGAATTAAAATCACACTCAATTATGTCCTCCAAATTCCCATAGTACCTATTCTCAGTTTCTTCTGGATGTCTATCACTTCTAGAGGAAACATTGATGACCTTAAACACTATAGTTCTCCCACAATCCAAGGTTTTCATCTTATCAGCCAACATTTTGATACGAAATTTACGACCATTACACCACATAGCCTTGTGATGTTTCAACTGCAACATTGAAAACAAGTAAAAATAACATTGTGAATTATTAAACACCATATAGGACTTGGAAAATATACTTGAAAACTTAAACAAACCAAATACATTGAAAAAATGCGAAGTAACTAGAAAAATGTGGGTAAATAATTTACTTTCCTTTTATCTTTTAAACCATAGGCTAAGTTAACTTCCCTTTGCGATGTAAGATCATGGAATTGATGTCGATGATGATGAGCTATTTTAATCATCTCACTGACCCCTTCCCATGATAACCTACTGAAGCATTCTTCACAATCTTCTATCTAATGCTCCATCCAATCAAGGTTGTTTGCAATGTATAAATGTAAAGCATCCCATGCTCGAGCAACTATGTGAAAAAATAACAATTCACTATCATTAATTAGATATCATTACATGCATAGTTTAATACAGTTGAATATGCAGGATTAATAAAAAATAACAAATCAATATTATAAAATAAAATTGGAAAAATACATGTGTAACATATTAATTCCACAAAGTCTAATAATTACCTTTCACGGTCCTCATTGTACCTTTCTCCAATAGGACCTCCCCTTCAAATTTCTTGATGGAGTTGAGATGCCAAATGCGAGGCACATTCATATTTTCTACTAATTTAGGTAGATATTCACTAATATACACCATGCATTGATATACCATATATCCCTCAACCATATAACCCTTAAGACGTGCTCTTTGTCTAACAAGATCCTTCAACGACTTCAACTGCCTCTACACCATCCACATCGACTTTGTGTGTACCGGTCCACATAATTCAATCTCCTCAACTTGGTGTATGAGGTAGTGTTCTTGTGCATTGAAAAATGTTGGAGGCAGATATTGTTTCATTTCACACATTAGTCAAGAAATTTCTCTCTTCCAATACCTTATATCTTCTTTATGGATTTCTTTTGAGGAAAGCCACCTACAAATGATGCAATAAAATAATATCAAGCCATATATAAAATTTGCGAGAAAAACATAATATGTCAATAAGTTCCACTACAAATCATGGACCAAGTACATTTTCCATATAAAACATTACTTACCTCATGTATTTTCCAAGAACATAGATAATTTGTTTTATGTTGTTGTCAAAGTCGTCTAGGAAAGATAAAGGTAGAACATACTATATAAAAAAACACATAATTATTATTTATTTCCAAATAAGAGAATAAAATTAATAAAATAGTGCATACCAATAAGGAAATGTATTAAAAATTCACAATTACTTAATGAATGTTTGTCAGTCATGTGTTTTAACCCCACCAAAATCACCTTTTTTCGTTAAGATATTCTTTATGTTAGACGAAACCCCGTCGGAAACCTGATTTTTTTTATGACCTCTTTTACAATATTGCTATGTTGCTTCATCAAGCACCAAGGAAGACTAATATTATGTTGAAGGCCATCACCATTAGAATTAATGATCACACTTTGTAATGCGTGATTAGCTTCTTGGATTTCACTACAAATCTTTCCAATTCTTTCTTTGGCAGTCCTTCCATCTAATATTCGCCATAAAAGTTCTATTATGTTCTTCCTGATATGCATTGTATCAAACAAATGAACTATTTGTAGGTGCTCGTAGTATGGCAACATACTGAACTGCATCGGGTAAATTTTTATTCCTCGTGGAAGCCCATTCACGCCTTAATGACATTCATGAAACATCAAAAAAATCAAACTAACACTAATTAATCAATATAGGTACATACTGCGCTAAATATAATTCATTAAAAAAAACAAATATTTATATAATATATGATACAAGTTGAATGTGATTGTCATTGATGTCTAAGGAGTTCAATGAATGACAAAAGGATAACCAAAGACATGATGGCAGGGTAAACTCAGTGAAAGACAAAGGAATGACAAAGGAAGTAATGACATGGAAAGTATGATGATGTGGCATGTATGGTGAGGCTAGAAATACACATAATGGTGTTCTGGTGCTATCAGGAATTTAGTGTTGTAATCTGACATCATTCTGGAAAAATATGGCAACTTTGTGAAACTTTGGAAATTGACTAAGTATGAAAAAGTAGTCAAAACTACTCTAAGAGAATTCCCACCATATATCATGGTTTGAATAGAATACCCACACCACCATATCAGGATATAGCTTGTTGAACTGACTATCTAACCATGGTCTTAGTTTGCCTTAATCATTTCTAAGGAGAAAGTTATAAGTCTGCCAAATAAGGTTTCAGGATAAACATTGGAGAAATTCTTGGACATGGCTAAGTGTTGGAAAACTAGTTTAGGTGGCCTTTGATCCATGAAATTTGATAAATTTATTTTCACAAGGGCATCCCTTGGTGGTAATTTCCAAATGAACTCTCAAAATCCTATTCTCAACACTTGGGCAATTTTCTTGTGTTTCTCACTATGCAAAATAGTATTTTTCCTACTTTTAGCAGATTGATATTTTTCATATGTGACCATTGTAAGTAAGTATGAAAGTATGGCTATATATCCATTTCAACAAAGAACAAATCCATGCCAATTGATGAACCTATTGACATACACCCAACATCTGGCAAGCATTTGAAAGTGGTCTTCCAAACTGCTTATTGACACTTAGACAAATCTCTTCAAACCCTAAGTCACCAAGGTGATTTTATTTTTTTCATCACACTTGGAGAGTGAGACATCCACGATGTGAGGAATATCATACTGAATCAACCATGCCTATCTTCTCTCCTACAACCTCATCATCTAACCTTGGTGGGAATTTTACTGTGATAGTGCAAATGAAGGTGAGAGGCACTTTTGGAAGATCGATATCTTCCTCCTCATAGACTCTTTGGCCAATATGAAACCATGGTTGGATGCACAAACCAACATACTAGAGCCTATCACTTTCAAATAATTTTTCTCATCATCCTATGAGAGGTGGCACGCATTTCCTTGAGGCCTTTTAGGCAGATTTTACCAATAATTCCGTACTTAGACAATTTGTCCAAAACCTAAGGTGGATTTTTCATTTCACCCAAAACCTAAACTAGTGCTACTAGATGATGTATTACACCTTACTTAACACACCTAAGCTGATTTCACTCCCAGACTCATCTTCATTTTCCCTAGGCGGGCATTTTACTGAACTTTGGTGTAAGACGACTTGAAACCCTCTTTTGGCAGATCCTAATCTTCTTCCTCAAACATTATCAAACCAATGTGAGAACATGGTCAGGTAGAAAAAACATACACCTATAGGATGACCATGTGGTGCGGTCATTTTTTTCAACCCACAAATTATGGCATGCATTTCCCTAGAGCAATTCTGACTAATTTGACCATAAATCCTTCTTTTGGGAGACTTGTATCTTCTTCTTCAAGGAGTGTTTCTGAGAACTGGGGCCATGGTAAAATAGATATTTAAAAAAAATATGGGATGGCAAGTCATGGCAGGCATTTTATTATTATTATTAATTATGATGTTCATTTTCATAAGGCAGCTCCTTTAGGGCAGTTTTTCAACACTTAGTCAAAATCCCCAAATTATCATACTGTTACCAACTACTACCAGAATGTAACAATGACATCATGAGACATTAGGACACCAACATGTGTTTTTCAACCTCATAACACATGCCATATCAACACTTCTTTTGTCATTAATGACCTCCGTTGACATCAATGACAACCATACTCAGCAGTGTCCTTATGCTAATAAAATTCATAGGGTGACATATATTTGTTCCTTGTTGAAGTGGTTATCCACCTATGCTTTCAGTTTTCCTTATGATGGTCACATGTGCAAGAAATCAATCTGCCAAAGTAGGAAAAATATTGTTTTGCATATTCAGAAATTTGGCTAAGTATTGACCAATATTCCAACAATACATAAATAATTTGGCATACATTGATGATTTCTATTATATTCCAAGTTCCATAGGTGAGGTATCATTCTTCGTGGTTTTTTTCCATTCTCTTATTTACCATTGAATTTTACTTTGTATGTAATTCGATAACTATGGTTCTTATGAAGAAAGTTCCTATACTCATCAAACACTTCCTTTGCTAAACTCCTTGAATGACAAGATTTTATCCTGGGACCGCAAGATGGACATGCAAATTTACCCTTTGTTTGAAGACCTACAAGATATATGAATTAGTGTAGCGAATTAGAACTACCATTTAAAATAATGCATGATATTTTCAATAGATATATATAATTATATTAAAGAACAAAAGAAAGTAACAATATACCACAAAATTGTGTTAACCCGGGAGCATCATGAATTGTCCATCAAAGTATTCCATGGAATTGAAATCATCGATAAGAGGCTCAATATATATGTTCATATCTTTAACCTTGTACTTACCTAATTGGTCCAACATACATGGTTAATTATATTTAGATATATGTCGTTATATATAAAAGACATAATTATCATGCACAAAACAAAGAAATGAAATATTTAGTGATCATACTTTCAAGTAAAAAAATACAAATTAATCAAATACCTGGAAAAATCATTGCCAACATTGTGTGCTCTCTCTTGACCGATATCCAAGGAGGAAGGTTATTGTTTATAACAAAAACAGGCCACACTGAGTAGGTAGAACGAAGCTCTCCAAATGGATTGACACCATCCATTGCCAATGAAAGTTTAATATTACTAGGTTCTTCTTTGAAAATTGGCCATTTTTCTTCGATGCACCTAAATGCAGACCCATCTGCAGGAATTCGAAGAACATCATCTAGACTTATGTTATTTGCATGGAACTCCATAAACTATGCTATAATTTGACACATGAACAACCGCTGGAGACGTGGAATTATCGGAATATAATGAAGAACTTTGTGAGGCACATTTTTTGTCATTTTATCAGTTTGATACCTACTTGTTTGACATTGTGGGAATTCATTTTCTAATGCATATTGTCCATAGTATATGATATGATCATTAGGATATGCATCAATAGCTTGATACTCCATTCCAAATTCTTTCATGATCACATATATCTCTCGATATGTGCATGGTAAAATATTTGACGTTGGTAATAGAAATTCACCTAACAATCTACAAAATTCAAAAGAATAAGTCAATGTAAACAATATTAATCATCAATATGGCTTCCATACTTTACAAATTAGATAACAATAGCAATATAGGAAAAAAGTCAACCCTTTATGTACATGTGAACATGCAGACATAAATAAATAACAAATTACATACCTTAGTATCTGTGTGAGACAGGTGTTTGATAAACCATTCAAAACCTTCAAGTTCACTAACAACAATATAGCAGATAAAAGATTTGTTTTTTATCCTTCATAAATAGGTTGACATGCCTTCTCGAGTAAAGGATCAACATCATGACTATCATCCTAGTTTTCCTCATCCATTGGAGCAAATGTGTCTTGGATCAATCTGTGTATCTCATCTTCCTGATTTGTGTCATTAACGTTATCTCCATCCATATCATCATTAAGAACTTGATCAGCTTCAATATCCTGATCTAGATGTTCGTCACCCTGTAAATGAGTATTTCTGCTAGTACTTGGCAAATAACTCTCTGGCAGGGGACATTTTGGGGGCATTGTCTATATATTTACAAACAACGTAGTAAAATTAGTGTGTATATAACATATAATAAAATGATAAGAAATTTTACTTAAATTCATGACATGATGACTATTACAGGGAATACATTAAAAATTGAATAACCTCTTACCAAGGGACAATATTCATAACCCCCTTCGGCGTGCCCCTTCTCCATACAATGTCTTTCAAATGTCATTATTAAAATTCTTCTTCTTTGCAATGCCTTGCAATAAGAGCAAGGGAAATAACATTTTCCATCTCCCCTCTCCTCTAATGCCGCTCTAAACTAAGCAAGCTTCCTTGCATTTTCGTTCATAGTGAAAAATCCTTGTAGTGACAAGTAATTGTCTTACCTACACCATACCAAACAGTAACTTGTCAAATACATTAGATATAAGTATATTTCTAAATGCAGTATATTATATACCAATTTCTATAAATAAAAACATGAAGACTGTGATGAATAGGATTGTCATTGATGACAACATATCACAATCATTTTGGAGAAATATGGTAATTTGGTGAAAAACAGGAAAATGACTAAGTGTTGGAAAATTGGCTCAGGTAGCCTTAAGAAAATTCCTGCCACAAATTGTGTGTTGAAGAAAATGCCCACACCATATGGGGGTCTTGTAGATTGATATTTGGCCTACCTATCCATGTCTTCATATTGTCTTGGAATTAGCTGAGGAAGAAGTTATGAACCTTACAAAATAGTGTTTTAGGCAGATTGGACCAGACTAAGAAAATTGTCCATTGGAAAAACTAGCTCATGTGGCCTTGGGAAAATGTCCACCGTACCTTATAGGTGTATGATAAAAATTATCTGAAGATATCATCCTACATATTGTTGAAGAGGATATCTCACCATGGTCTTGGTTCTCAAAGACAATGCTTGATGACAAAGATAATGGTCTTCCAAAACAGAGTTTCAGGCTATTTTGCACTATTCTGGTACTGGAAAAACTGCCTTAGTGGCCTCAGGGAAATGCTCGTCCTATCTCATAGGATGATGAGAAAAATAATATGAAATTGTTAGGCTATATCTTGTTGATGGATGCATCTAACCATGGTCTCATTTATCATGTGGAGTGTTTTATGACAAATATATACATCTACCAAAAGTAAGAAAAATATTATTTTGCATTTTAAGAACACAAGAAAATTGGTTGTGTTAGATTCAAGAAATTGAAAATGCATTTTTAAATTCCCACAAGGAGGGGTTATTTTGATGATAAAATTCATTAGGTAGCATAAGCATGTTCCTTAGTGAATTGACTATCCATCCTGTTATCACTCCAAGAAACTCCTATAGGTTGCAGCTCGAGGATTCCTGGTAACTTAAATGTTTTTATTGTTTTTTTAATTGGATCAAGTCAGGTGACCTACAGGACCTCACACTCTCAAGACATACATTAAACTCAATCAAAGATAAAGCTTCTACCTACCATTGTTCAGAGGTTTGATAATAGGGTAAAGAGATGGAGAACTTATTATACTGGCAGATTCATACATAAAACAATTATATATAAATGGCTAATCATAACAAGGAAAGTACTTGAAATTAAAATCATCAACATGCATATAGGATGACATTTATCAGACATCAGATAACATGAATAAACCTGAACAACACATTCAAGCATAATCACAGAACACACAAGAAATGGAAGTTGAACATATGATAGCAAAAGAGCTTATATTAGGTCATGAGCAATATGAGAAGATTGATAATAATAATAATGGTCAAAAGTTCCCCAAATTTGAACCTTTACTTCAAAATAATTCTTAGGCTTTATAGCCTTTACAAAAATATTCAGATCCTAAAAAGTTGGATCTGATTTACTAAAAATAGATAAAATAAATGGGGCTCAGAGATGGATTTGTTCCTTCAAATATGTTACACCTATGTATAAATAGAAAGAGATTATTTTATATTGGTTTGTTGTGAGCAAAAACCTCTCTCGGTTTTTTGAAATTTCTTTTCACGTTCCCGAGATCTGTATTTCAAAAACATGTGTAAAACAGGGAAATTCTAAGATCCAAAAATTAGGCCTCAAATATGGATTTGATTATCCCAATATACAATACCTATAAGCAAAATGAGATAATTTATCGTTATTTAACATGTTAGGAACAAAAACCTTTGATCGTTTTGTAAAATTATTCTCTAGTCGCTCAGAATCGTTATTTTAAAAAGACGACTTTTTGTAGTAAAACGCCAATTTCAGTGGCTTAGAGCGCCCTGAAATTTTGGTCTTAGCTACCGAAAGTCTGCTTGCAGTGGCTTAGAGACCATTTTGAAACCATGCTTAGCTATGGAAACCTATTTTTTGAGTTTTTTGAGCAGGTCCTCCTCCCTGCACTTGCAAAATTGAAATTCAAATCATGTGGAGGAGGTTAGCGGACTGGTTTTCAGAGATGACCTCAAGTAATAAGGATGCATGCAAGAAATGAGGAGTGTATTGAAGGTATGCGTAATATACCCAGTTTTGATCCCGATTGCATTAAAAGATACATTATGTGTATATTTTAGTTAATCATGGTGTGGAGCTAAAAGTAAAATCCCCACCATTAATTTGGTTATGTTATGTTTCAGCAATTGGGATCGTTGTTGATGGTATATCATGCTATCCATCACATAATAGTTTGGCATCATGTAAATATGCACATTAATTAAAATGAACCTACATCCAGCTACTATGGTGCAACTTTAATGAAAAGGGCATGATTTTCCTAAGGATAAGGGGGGGGATGTTAAACCTTGGACCTAAGGGGAAAATCCATGTGTCAGCCACCCATTTAAAATTTTGTTTTTTGTTAGTTGGGAATAGTTATTGCTGAGTAGTGGTGGGTGTGGTAGGACTACCAGTCCTTACCCATGTGCCCACTCCACCCACGGACTCTTCCTCTTCACGTCACGTGGGGCAGAAGGAAAACACTCTCTCCACTCTCCATTGTTCTGTCCATCTCACATAGGGATGTTTGGTTCTCTCACGCATCGATTGGTATTCATCGTCATTTTCCTCACACATAGCTAGAAAAAATGATTACTGACACCCATTATTTCCTGTGAATGATCCTTACCGTTCTGGACGGTGCGTATGTGTTTTTCCCCTGCTGATTTGTGGTCTGCGTTTTTGTTTTCTCCATATCGATTGTGGTCTACGTTGATGTTTTCCCCTGTCAATGTTGGGAGTCTGGCTACTTTCCCATTTGTGGATGATGTAATGCTTTCATTGTTTCATTGTGAGGTTGGGCTGTTGTTATTCCCCTGGTTTTGGGTTGCTGTGTGTGCATTTATCTTCTGGGGTTGCCACTGAGTTGTTTTGGCCGTGCTAGGGCTAAGAACAACTCTGAATTGTTGGCTTGGCTAGAACTGCGTTCACCATGTTTGGGTTGTCACCCTGTTTCCTTTTGTTTCTTCACAGAGCTGTGAACTTATTGTTTTACTATGGGTATGCAGTGGTTGGTCTTCAGACTGTGTGGAGTGGGATTGAAGGCTAGGTATGCTTGAGAAACTTAGGTTTGGGAGCCACACAGAGAGAGTTATATGGTTGGCTCTCTTCTCCACAACCTCGGAAGAGCACTGGAAAGGGAATTCAGGTCCTAAGGGACTGTGAAGCAGAGAAGGGACTGATTCCTGGTGTCAATGTGTGTGGGTGTATTAGAATTTAGGCTAGTTTTGGTGTAGGTGTCCTTAGCTCTTCCATGAGCACACCAATTTAGCATTAGCCCTTTCCTAGCTCCTTAATGGCCTGATAAACCCAACTGTGTTTACTTGGTTGTATTGTGTATCCTTTGCTATGTGTAATCATGCTTAGTCCCTTATTCCTTGGGGAATCATGCCTAGCTCGGGAGTGGCAGTGTTGCTGAGATATTGATGAGCACGCTAGCCTATGGTTCGGTGGAACGTTGCAACGACGTAGCTAGTTGTGGGATGAGTTCTTACAAGATAAGTATTCTTGACCATTTCGTCTCTACAGTTATATTTATTGTTAATGAATAAAGATGAACATGTTGATTCTAGAATGTATGTTAGATTTTGTTGTATGTTGAGTAATTATGCATCCTTGCATGTTTTCTATTTTAATCATTTTATTTCATCATTATATGCATGTTCTTGTTCATGGGGCTAGTTGTCCGGAGGTTTTTGAGGGTTCGGTAGCGTCCTCTTTGCCGGTCAGAGGGTCGGGGACGTTACAGTGTGGTATCAAAGCTATAGGTTGCAACATGGGCCTGAATGGGCCATGAAGATGCAGTGACAAAACCATCATTGTAGTATTTGGGCCTCAGACAACCATGAAAGATTAGCTAGCAGAGGCAAGTTTCCTTCTGACCAGCACAGATAAGAAATTATGGTAGAAAAATTTTTCTTGAAAAAAAAAATTTGTTCTAAGATCTCCTAAGTGCCGAGCTCATCGAGTCGTTAGAGAAATAAGTGAGAAGATCCTTCGTTGCATTGGAAATTATAGGTTGAAGTACACCTGACAAAGGGCAGGCAGAAAGGATTTCAGAAATTCTTCTAAGTGACAGACCGCCAGTGCATCAGAAGACTTAGTGGGAAGCCCTTCCAATGTAGCAGACAGATTAGTCTAACGGTCGTCTGATACGGACCCTGGCCATCGGTGAAGTCTAGTTGATCGGATCAACGAAATTTATAGGAAGGGAGATTCGATGATGAAGACATAACCGAAGGGTTTCGGCGGAAAATAGTTGAAGGTGGAGCCGTGGTTTCGGTGGAGATATCCCGAAGACTGCTGAAACGTCGGCGAAACTTAGTTGTTTGAGGCACTGATACGTAGACAGAAGATAGAAGAAGTAAGTGCTGAAACGTCAACAAAAAATACAAGATGCTAGTTGGTGAAGCCACCGACAGTTGCAGTGGAAAGAAGATTAAAGAGAAAATTTGAAAAGAAAAAAAATTCTAAGTCGTGAAACCGTCGGCGATCGGCAAAGTTTAGAGGTTTGGATCGCTGATGATTAGGCGATGAAGTCGCCAAAACATCATCACCATCGATGAAGTTTAGAATATTGGAGCATCGATTGGCAAAATTTAGTTGATAGAACCACCAAAACGTCAGCTCACTTAGACAGAACCATCGGAAAAATTTGGAGGATGGAGTCGTCGATGCGGTAGCAGACATCGGAAAAAATTAGTTTTTTTGGTCGCCGATGGACATCGGAAAAATTTAACTGTTTGTGCATCCACCATTGTGGCTGCCTAGAGAACTAGCCACTTGATGAATAGTGCTCCTGATCATCGACACAGTGGAGGAAATTTCTTGTTGGATCATCGAAATGTCAAAAAAAATTAGTGGTATGAGTTGCTAACACAGTGAGCACGTTCAATTCTAAATCACCGACACATAGTAATTAGTTGTTCCGACCGCTGACGGGTTGCATGGTCAAGGAACCCATAGTTGGTTGGATTTCTATCATTGTGGATGCCTAAGGAGTTATCCACCTGATGGATAGTGCCCCAGTTGTCTATGTTGCGGAAAGGATTGTTGTTTGAATCGTCAGTGCGGCAGGGAATACTAGTGGATCGGATCGCCAAAAATCAGTTGATGAAACTGCTGACAGGTTGTATGGTCTACGAAAACCACAATCAGTTTGTTGTCCATAGTTGTGGCTACCTAAAGAACTATCCACCTGAATAATTGTGGTTCTGATCGTCGATGTCGTAGTGATTAGCAGTTTCGATCGCCGATACACTGCCATCACCGATAATAGTCTAAAGCATGTGGATAGGCGTTGGAAAGCTTATCCAGCAGGGAACCAAGGAGAGTCACCAAAATTTGAAAATAGAGCAGCAAAATACTAGTGATTGCTTGAAAAAGAAATGTGTTGTTGTCAATATGGACAAATCCGGGAACTGCATGCCTAGAGGTAGCAAGACCATGAAGTCAAACTAGCTGTTGTGTGGAAGACGAGTTCCATGCAAAGATGAGGGACTTGAAAAGGGAAATTTCCTTAAACCCTGTCTTTCTAATTATAATTACATTTTATAAGTTTTGTACATGAAATGTATGAGGATATGCCTTGCATGCATAGGATATTACATGTTGGTAAGAGTAGTGAGAATTATACATTTATAATGAACCACTAATGGCAATTATTGCATTGGTGTTGGCATTAGTGGGAAAACCAACGACAACATGGACATGGCTGAATATGTTGTTGATGCTGATGAATGTGACCAGAAACCCTATGGAGAAAGGGATAAGGCAACAAGTCCAGAATCAAAAGTTGGTGAGAGAATTATGCAATCTCTTGCAAGAGACAAACCAAACTGGTAATGTCAAGGGTGTAAATAGGATCCATGCATGTAATGGTTTAATTATAACAATTGCATGGAGTGGTAAAAGCAAGAGGTCTCATACCATGTGGGTATTTGAAATTTATACTACATTCATACAGAAATGTATCATGCCTGTATATGTTGTTATGAGCTTAGTATCCCAAAGAAAGTAAGTGCTAATGGTCTTGATTATAGTAATGCATCCTATATGATGTAGTCATGGTTAGTCCATGCATGGTATGTTTGAATGCATAGTATTCCTAAATCAATGCAAGGTAGCATTGAGTGGATATGCATTAAAAAATTTCATAAATATTGTGTTTATGCATTGAATAGATGCATATGAAAAGTATGAGTAAATGTTGTAGATATTCATACATAAGTATGGGTGCAAATGTTGTGACGCATTGCATGAATGCATTGAGATAGTGCATGTGTCATTATGAATAACTAATGGTTGAAATGATGAATTGATGATAATTCTAGAACCATTTCAAGATCTGTTATGGATGCAAGATAGTAAGTGCATGAAGAGGGCAGTCATGATCAATTAGTTGTTGGAAATGCTCTATGGAAGGGCAAGGTGGTACAAATGATACGCTTGTGAAGTAAGGAGTATCTAAACATTTCATTTTGGCATAAATGATGTGACTATACCTTGCAATTTTATTATGATAATGATTGCATGAAGTAAATGAGTTTTGGTAATATTGATGTGCTAACATCCGGAAATATTTGAATTCTATAATTCTGGAAATGCTTCAGTGATTGTTGCAGCAAGGGAAAAAGTTATATGCATCAAGACTTACCAAGTGTGTGGCTGATTGAAGTTCAGATTTCAGGTAGATTGTTTGGGGCATGGAAAAGTGGTTAAGACCATGACAAAGACCGGAGTCTACCATGTGAAAGAGCCAAACCTCATGAGAAGAGTCTCAGTGTTGTGAAAATAGTTTGTATGCTGAATGAATTGTCAATTTAAATTTGTAAATTTTAGATTTGAGAAATTGCTGACAACTACTAATCACTATTGGCTTGCATAGAATTGTGTCAGGAGGACGCATTGTAAGTGGGTGTTCATGTTATGCTAGTAAGCATAAAATCATAATGGGCATAATGGTGCTGCTTACAAGAGACCCACAAATGAGGATCACCTCATTTCCAAGCAAATCAATTTCTGTAGTGGACAGAGTTGCAAATTCCTATTGAATTTAATTACTAATGTCATTGCTTGGTTATGGAACAATCAATTTGGATTGTATTATCAGATAATGATTGACTATTTGGCTACTTGATGAATGTGCCAGGGGTACACATTGTAGGAAGACCATGTATGATGGCTGGAAGGAGCCAAACTTTATGGGGAGGTTCTCCCCTATCTTGGAAATGGGTTTTGAGTGAAACTCCATTGGACATTTTGGAAATGTCTCATCTGCACTACATGTTTGGTAAGCAACATGAGTGAGATGGTATAGATTATGTTGGTAAGACATGTGTGGATATGAAATGTAAAAAGGATTTGGGATGGAAAACCGAGGGACTATTAACTCAGAGAAGGGAGCCCCCATTTCTCCTTAACGAAGGAATACTGCCTCGGCAAATGGATAAGTGTTCTGTGACCCTAGCTAAGAATATGCATGTCAAATTGTTAAATTCAATATGCAGAGCATGTTTTGATTTTATTTCCATTATGGCAGGTTGCTTGAGTATGAATAGGGCCTACATGGAACACATCAGAAAGGGGTGCACACTTTTCCGATGTCAAATCATGAAATTAGGGTTTTCAATATTGATTACACCCTAGGGAGTGGACGCACTCCTGGTGTCTCAATACTTGATAGTGAATGATGTGAAATATGATTACAGTTTTAGAACAATAATGCTAATGAGTTTAATTATATTTCTTGTGTTGTCACGCTAAACAGATGCGGCCTGGTGTTGCACACTAAATGGATAATGGCTTGGTCTCATCCTCCCTTCTACTGAAGAGCACAAAGAAGGAGACATTCTCGAGGGACTGAAGAGAAGAGAAGGGAGTGGTTTCTTGTGTTGTATGGGGTAGTGGAATTAGAGCTCACTACTAGAAATGAAACCTAGAAATGGTAATGGTAAATTTCCAAGCCTAGTTAGCATGAAGGTGTACTGGCTGGACAGTCTGATAAACCCAACTGTAGGTTGGCTTGACCATGTAATTATTTGATGTTGTGAAAATTGTGGAAATTGTGGTTGGTTGGACATTAATTAATTGATGATGTGGAAATTATGGGAATGTTACAGTGTTGGCTTAACTACCTGCAATCTGATAAACCCAACTGTTAGCTGGCTTAGCTAAGTATCCTGATAAACCCAGTAGTGTATTGGCTTGATTGGCTGTAGCATGATAAACCCAATTGTATATTGGCTTGGCTAGAAGGTCTGATAAACCCAACTGTAGGTTGGCTTGACTGTGCTTAATATATATAAAAGGATGTTGTGAAGCAGCCTGTGTGTTGACCTAACATCCAATTCCATAGGCAATCCCAAGGCTTGCAAAGCGAAGCAAGATCCTGTGGACCAAAGAGGAAACGCACAATACAGATAAGTATTGGATTATTTTGCAATTTCTTGCTTATGAATATACATGTGTATATGATTTGGTTATGATATTCTAAGCTCTTGTTTAAGAGATAAAAACCATTGAGAATAAACTAAACATGTGAATCTATTCAATGTTTGAATATAGGTATCGTTGGGAGAAAGGACTATGAGAGCATCCTAGGGGTGCATGTGGACATGTGACTGTCCTGAAGAGCTCAAAATGAGCAGTAATGAAAAAGGTGCTAGTGAGACTGTGAAGGTCCTAGCAGCTGAGACAAACCATGTGGGGAGGCTCCATGGTTGATAGGTCTGAAATAGACTAGAGACACTAAGTGTCATGACCAAGAGGGATTGGTCCAACATTCATGGTGAAGTGAAAGAGGCTGAGAGCATGAAAACCACAGTGGTAGTGTGGGTTCTAGGATGGAACAAGACAAAGAGGGGAAAAAAACTCTTGTTGCTCTCTCTTTCCTTTTGATTATATATATACTTATGCATTGTGAAAACAAAAGGTTATTGAATGCATGTATGACTAAAAATAGAATGTGTGTATTTGCTTAACGTAAATTGTGAATGCTGGAATAGTTAATTCCCTGCCCAAGAATTGACATGAATGAGCTCATGTGCCTGTTGGGAAGGCATGAAGAGTTTGAAAGTCTCCTTGAAAATACTTGGACTGTCATGCCAACTGGGCAATTAATTGACTGATTTTAATGCAGCTATATTATGCTTCATCTAACAGAATTTCAATGATGCATTTTACAGGTGAGAAAAGCGAAATCCAGTAGTGCACATTGATCATGGAAGCAGATCGGAAGCTATTGAATTTGGTTGGAAGTCTCCTTCAGACAACTTCCAAGACTCAAGAGAATCTTGGAGAGATGTTCAAGATACAGAAAAGGTAGAATGAGATGAACCACCAGATTTTGCAAGACTCTATTGGTCTACAAAAGGAGGTAAAAATCCTTCTGGGAGCAATCCGTAAAGGAAAAGAAAGTGGATCAATGATGGGACATTTGTCCAAGCAATCCATTAAGAAACGTTCCAGGAATGAAGGCTCAAAGGAAATTGAGCAGGTGAAGATGAAGCAACCAGCGAAATGTTGGAAATGCGGAGGACATCATTACCGCCGGGACTTCCCAACAAGGGAACTTAAAGGGGGTAGCAAACACAAACTTCCTAGACTTGGGGATGAGCCAAAAGCTAAGAACCAGCAAGAGAAGCTCGTGGAAGCCAAGGGTCTTGGTCCTGAAAGTTCAAGTAAATAATTGAACGTGGGATAGATTTGCAAAATTTTGAAATTTTGGATCTGCAAATTGTGTATGTATTCCTATGTATTGGAACACAGAGGATGGTGTTATTCCAAGGGGGAGGAGATTGTAATATCCCCAGTCTTGAACCCATTTGCATTAAAAGATACATGATGTGTATATTGTAATTAATCATGGTGTGGAGCTAAAGGAAAAATCCCCACCATCGATTTGGTTATGTTATGTTTCGGCAATTGGGATCGTTGCCGATGGTATATAATGCTATCCGGCACATAATAGTTTGGCATCATGTAAATATGCACATTAATTAAAATGAACCTATAGCCAGGTACAACAGTGCAACGTTAATGAAAAGGGCATGATTTTCCTAAGGATAAGGGGGGGAATGTTAAACCTTGGACCTAGGGGGAAAATCCATGTGTCAGCCACCCATTTAAACTTCTACTATCTGTTGGGAGCAATTATTGCTAAGTAGTGGTGGGTGTGGTAGGATTGCCAGCCCTTACCCATGTGCCCACTCCACCCGCGGACTCTTCCTCTTCACTTCATGTGGGGAAGAAGGAAAACACGCTCACCACTCTCCATCATTTTGTCCATCTCACGCAGGGACATTTGGTTCTCTCACACACTGATTAGGATTCATCATCATTTTCCTCACACAGAGATGGAAAAATCGATTACTGTCACCCATGATTTCCTATGAATGAGACTCCATTTTTTGTATGGTACGTATGTGTTTTTCCCCTGCCAATTTCTGGTCTGCGTATGTGTTTTCTCCATACCGATTGTGGTCTGTGTTGATGTTTTCCCATGTAAATGCTGGGATTCTAGCTCCTTTCCCATTTGTAGACTGTGTAATGCTGCTGTTGTTTCATTGTGAGGTTGGGCTATTGTTATTCCCCTGGTTTTGGGTTACTGTGTGTGCATTTATCTTCTGGGGTTTCCACTAAGTTTTTTTGGCCATGCTAGGTCCAAGAACAACTCTGAATCGATGGCTTGGCTGGAACTGTGTTCACCATCTTTGGTTTGTCACCATGTTGCCTTCTGTTTCTTCACAGAGCTGTGAGCTGATTTTTTTAGTGCGGGTATGCAGTGGTTGGTCTTCAAACTGTGTGGAGTGGGATTGAAGGCTATGTATGCTTGAGAAACCTGGGTTTGGGAGCCACACAGAGAGAGTTAGATGGCTGGCTCTCTTCTCCACAACCCCGAAACAGCACTGTCAAGGGAATTCAGGGCCTAAGGGACTGTGAAGTAGAGAAGGGACTGATTCCTAGTGTCGGGTGTGTGTGGGTGTCTTAGAAGTCAGGCTAGCTTCGGTGTAGGCATCCTTATCTTTTTCATGAGCGCACTAGTTTAGCATTCATCCTTTCCTAGCTCCTTGATGGCCTGATAAACCCAACTGTGTTGACTCGGCTGTGTTGTGTGTCCTTGGCTATGTGTAAGCCTACTTAGTCCCTTATTCCTTGGGGAATCATGCCTAGCTCGGGGGTGGCAGTGTTGCTGAGAGATTGATGAGCATGCTGGCTTATGGTTGGGTGGAACGTTGCAGCGACGTAGCTGGTTGCGGGACGAGTTCTTACAAGATAAGTATTCTTGACCATTTTGTATCTGCAATTATATTTATTGTTAATGAATAAAGATGAACATGTTGATGCTTGAATGTATGTTTGCTTCCACTGTATGTTGATTAATTATGCATCCTTGCATGTTTTCTATTTTAAGCATTTTATTTCAGCATCATATGCATGTTCTTGTTCATGGGGATAGTTGCTCGGAGGTTTTTGAGGGTTCGGTATCGTCCTCTTCGCCGGTCAGAGGGTCAAGGACGTTACAATATGGAACTGATTCTGAGGGGTTAAATATTTGATTGGCACTTGAATGATATGATGGTGAATTCTGGTGATATCCACGAGATAGACAGCCTAGCAATCATTTTAATGTGAACTTGGTGTTTCGTGGAGGTTTACTACAATTGTGGGACAAATGGAGGGCAAGCTAGGGTTTATATTTCCATTAGTGTTTTGAGATCAATAACGACTTCTTAGCCATCAAATCATGCTTTACTACAGTTCCCTGACCTTTTAGGTGGTTAATCATGCTAAATTATGACACGCTTCATGCTAATGAATTTGATTTTGATGGGAAGACAACCATTTTCACTTTTCATCCTTTTCGGTGGTTAAGAGACTTTAGGGTTTAGTTCACTAGCAACTGAAAGCTAGGCTTTCGGTGGCTAATGAACCATTGGTTCGTTCTCCTAAGCCACAGAAAGTCTCATTTCTAGAATTTGTTAAAACGAAGTTCAAATCACTTTTGGTGGTTTACTGTGTGCTTGGATCCATTGCTAAACCGCTGAAACCAAGGATTTTCGATGGCTAATGAGTTTTTTGAAAGCTCGCCTAAGCCACTGAAATTCCTTTTTCCAAACTTTCATAAAAAATGCAATCAACAAGATTTCAGTGGTTAACATGGTCCTGTGTTAAAAACAGTTAGCTACCAAAAGGTGAGCTTTTCGATGGTTGATGAGTTGTTGAAAAAATCACCTAAGCCACCGAAATCTAAAAATTTCAAATTTTCTTAAAAAACAGAACATCAGATATCCCAACCTTGTTAGTCGTCCCAATATATTTCATAATATAACCTAAAACCTTCATCACTAATCAAAAAATAAATTGTTCTGAGTGAACTTATTGAAAATTTTATTTAGGAGATAACATTTGGCTCCTACTCGGGGATGGGAACCTCCCTGTGAGGTCCCAAGAACCCTAGACCAAAATGCCTTTCCTAAAAAAGAATAATTAAAGCTATCTTCTAGTGTTCCATTGGGCATGGAGTCATTTGTCTTTTATAACTGATCTGTTGCAACCTGCCTGTAGCCCGCTTTGCTTATTCATGACAACAACTAAAAATGGCCTAGCTACTCATATTAAGAGATTATTTTCTTATTTATTCCTACTCCTAATTCTAATCAGTAGATTCTTCTTATCAAGTGACATCATGCTTCCAATGAAGCCATGTCAGAAGCTGATATGCTGAATTTATCCTTGATCTTGACCCCAAAAATAAATGAAACCCTAGCATGCAGCAATGTAGTTTCAAAGGGTGACAAAACCAGCTATCATCTGACAAAAATATTTTGATATCTATGCTGCTCATAAGTTCCAAATAGTCAGCAATAGGGTCATAAAATCCAACAGGAAATACCTTTTTATGATGCTGATCTTTTCCTCCACTGGTGTCAATGTTGAATGTGGACTGCTCAACCTTTGTCTGATAAAAATGTAAGCTCAACAGCTGATCTAAATATTTCTTCTCCCCTTCACGTAATATGAATTCATCATGATGATATGTTGGTTTATCATAGCTAACAATTTCCTCTTCCACAATAATATCTTTGCAGGATATATCAAAACTAAAAAGATCTTTATTGGACTTTTGAGCAGTAGATTCATAACAGGAATCTAGTTCCCTGTCATAATTTGAAGCAACATATTCATAAGGAGAAGGAAGATCTTCTTGATGTTCTAGCTGGAGATTAGACAATCCCTAAAAATCTTGTTCCTCATGGTTACTGCAGCTTCCCTTGATCTGCAAATCTGGAAACTATGAGCTAGCCTTACTGGCTTCAATGGTCATTTGACCAGTAGAAAGATGACCATTTCGATGTGTATTTAAAGAAATCAATTCTTCAAATTCACAACAATCAAATTTAATGATGGTAGGAAAACATTCAACTCCTTTATAATTCATTTCTAGTTCATGTTTATTAAAAAGTGCATCATCTTGAATATTCTTGAAGGGCTGTTGCATATTGTGGGAGAGATATGTCTCTATTTACACCTCCAGCCTTATGATGTAATTCATATTCATCACAGCAATTACCAAATATAAACTCATCTAGAAAATACCTTTTGCAGTTCTCATTGAATGCTTGGTGAAAATCCTTCAATGATGAAATGCTAGAAGGAGGTAAAGAAAAATACCACTGACGTGCATCACCATATAATGAATACATGAACATATTCATGCTGCTGATATAATAGATCCATGCATTTGTGAAACTTGAGGAGGTGTTGTGCAGGATTGTCTTCTTTATCCTCTTTGAAGACAGGTAGAAAATATCCCCATTCAGACATATCAGGTACTGGATGTGGGAAACGAGGAACTGAAAGAGAATTCAAGAGGTGCAAACCTTTGATCCAAAGAGCAGAAAATGCTTTTGACATATTAATATTGTGGAGTCACCACTGAATTCGTCTTTCATGGAGTCTCCAAGGATGAGATCTTCACAAGCAGCAGTGCTTGAAGATTCCTCAACCCTAAAAATTTTTGATTTACTTATAAACTTCTGAGAACTATATGTTTCAGCAGAAGAAGATTGAAATGGAGGTGTATTTGATATAACAGCAGGAATACCTCTGAAAATACCTGATGTAGCTCCCCTTGTAGCTCTGGAGATCTGTCTTAGTGAAGCCCTAGCTCTTCTCAAAATCTCTTCTGGATCTGAAACAGGTGTTACTGGTGGCCCTTTAGGGTTTTATCTGGTACTTGGTCTTCTTCAATCCACCTTATTTCAATGGAGTCACCAGATAGATGATTACAACCAGAATAGTGTCCAAACTTTGTCTATCATCAAAGTAGGATATATGTCATCTCCTAGTGAAGCTGAGCTTCAATCTTCTCTCCCTGTAAATGGCACCAATTTTTTATCACTCCAAGAAACTCCTCTAGGTTGCAGCTCGAGGATGCCTAGTAACTTAAATGTTTTTTATGGTTTTTCTAACTGGATCAAGTCAAGTGACCTACAGGACCTCACACTCTGAAGACATGCCTAAAACTCAATCAAAGATAAGGCTTCTACCTACCACTGTTCAGAGGTTTGATATAGGATGAAGAGATGGAGAACTTATTATGCTGGCAGATTCATACATAAAACACTTATATATAAATAGCTAATCATAACAAGGAAAGTACTTGCAATTCAATTCATCAATATGCAGATAGGATGACAGCTATCAGACATCAAATAACATGAATAAACCTGAACAACGCATTCAAGCATAAGCACAAAACAGACAAGAAATGGAAGCTGAACATATGATAGCAAAAGAGCTTATATTAGGTCATGAGCAATACGAGAAGCTTGATAATAATAATGGTCAAAAGGTCCCTGAAGTCAAACATTTACTTCAAAATAATTCTTAGGCTTTATAGCCTTTACAAAAATATACAGTTCCTATTTACTAAAAAGAGATAAAATAAATGTTTTTTGCAAAATTAGGTCAAAAACCCTATATTAAGTACTAGTCTATCTAACTCTAACACTTGTTCAGTCATTGAACTCATTGATGACTGCAGTGAGTACTGAAGTAGAGTTGTAACCAGTCATCTGATAGATAAACCACTGCTGGTAAAAAAACAAGTAGGTTTTGTGACCCTTTCTCCTTGATTGTATCCTCAAAACTGGAACAGACCTCTTCCAATGGTGTTTTCCAGCAAATTTCAGATTTATATTTTATCCCTGAGATAATTGTATTCTCCAAAACTGGTTCTGTGTGCCAAAACATCTTTCTACACCCTTTTCTACTTTCGGTGGTTAAGGAAGCAGAATCCTGGGTCAGTTAGCTGCTGAAATCTCTGCTTTCGGTGGATAATGAACAGTTGTTGTGTTCACCTAAGCCACCGAAAGCTCTGTTTTCTGCAAAAAAAATTATTAGCCTTTAAATCAACCTTTTACAGCTTTTACCTCTATCCTTTCGGTATTCCTTTCATTTGCATAGAATTTGACAGAGCAGTAGCATCATGAGCTGCCTCAGGATCCTGAAAGCTTGTTGCTACCTCTGTTAGGGTTTCTAATGCAAAGTGCGCTTGAGATTTAGGGTTTGAATTATTTGCCTTGTTGTTTTAGAGGTTTTGGTGTTGTCCCTTTGATGTCTCTGTAGCCTTCCTAGGGCTTGGATTGGCAACAGTCTCACATACTGCTTCTGGGCCAAAGATGCTTATTGCCACTTCTGTTAGGGTTTCCAGCTTCCCGTTCTTCTTGATCTTTAGAGTCTGAGCAAGGTAGGTTGAGTATGTTTCTGTATCGAGCTGAAAATTCTTCTACATCTGCAGCAAATATTCATAGACTAATAGATGAGGTTGAAAATTCCACCTGTAGGACTCATATGTCATTTTTGCCCTAAAAATTTGGCTAAACTACTGAAAACTGGGGCTCAGAGATGGATTTGGTCCTTCAAAAATGTGACACCTATGTATAAACAGAAAGAGGATTTTTTATATTATTTTTTTTTGAGCGAACACCTCTCTCAGTTTTTTAAAATTCGTTTTCGTTTTCCCAATATCTGTATTTCAAAAACATGTGTAAAATAGGGAAATTCTGAGATCCAAAAATTAGGCCTAAAAGATGGATTCAATTCTCCAAATATACAATACCTTCAGGAACAATGAGACAGTTTATTGTTCTATGACATGTTAGAAACAAAAACCTTTGATAATTTTGCAAAATGATTCTCCAGTCACTCAGAATCGTTATTTTAAAAAGATGACTTTTTGTAGTAAAACGCCAATTTCGGTGGCTTAGAGCGCCCTAAAATTTAGGTCTTAGCTGTCGAAAGTATGCTTCCGGTGGATTAGAGACCATTTTGAAACCACGCTTAGCCACAAAAACCTATGTTTTCAGTTTTTTGAGCGGGTCCTCCTCCCTGCGCCTACAAAATTGAAATTCAAATCCTGTGGAGGAGGTTAGCGGATTGGTTTTCATAGAAGACCTCAAGTAATAAAGATGCATGCAACAAATGAGGAGTGTACTGAAGGTATGGCATTGATTCTGAGGGGTTAACTATTTGATTGGTACTTGAATGAGATGATGGTGAATTCTGGTGATATCCATGAGATAGACAGCCTAGCAATCATTTTAACGTGAACTTGGTGTTTTGTGGAGGTTTACTGTAGTTGTGGGATAGATGGAGGGCAGGATAGGGTTTAGATTTCCATCAGTCTTTTGAGATAAATAATGACTTCTTAGCCATCAACTCATGCTTTTGTTATATTTTTATCATATAAGCTAGCATTATGATCTTAGGATCTTTAACTAAGAGAATAATATGCACAGCAATAAAACATAAGCACAACACAAGAGACAAGAGACACAAATAATTTTACTCGGGGAAACCATAAAGGAGAAAACCCCACAACTTCCTCAGAGATAGAATCAGCACCAAAGGTAAAACCATAAAACAGTAAGATGATCTCCCGACAGCAGCAGTCTCTCTCTCTCTCACTAAGAGAGCTTCTCCTCTCTCACTCATGCGCCCCAATGAGTGAGTGTGTGTATGAGAATGATAAATAGAGAGGCTCTCACTCTCTATTTATATTCTTCTATTTACTTGGAACCCACTCCAACATGTCAACCTCACTTAACAATTACTTACTAGAGTCAACATCTCTAGGAGTGTCTAATAACCCTAGTGCCCCACCAGTTGTGGGGACTTTGCCTCCTCTGACCAATAGGAGGGTAACACAATGGTGGGGACTATTGCCCTGACTTACAATGACTCACCTAGGGTCAAATTCTCTAGGATAGTCTAATAACCCAAGGGCCCCATAACTATGGGGACTTTAACCCTTGACCAATAGGAGGGTTACCCACAATGACTTGACATGAATTTCACATTATAGAAACTTCCCAGAATAAACATCGGGGTATGACATGACTCAAGTACATCACAAATACATCCTAGAATAAACATCAGGTTACAATACATAAGAAATACGGATGAATACATTCCAAAGTTACAAATACATCAACACTCCCTCTTAACTAGGAAGCTATTCTCTCGACACAATTTATCAACACAAGTCTTCTTCTCTGTATCATATGGATCATCATTGAGTTCTCGTCATATTTATATTCAAGTCACCTTCATCTTCAAATCATCTTCATCTGGATCTATATCATCACTCGATCTGGATCATCATCACTAGATCTAGATCATCATCACTAAATCTAGATCATCACTCGATCTAGATCATCATCACTGAATCTAGATCATCGCTCGATCTGGATCATCATCACTGAATCTAGATCATCACTTGATATGGATCATCATCATCACTAGATCTGGATCATCACTCAATCTGGATCATCATCATCACTGGATCTGGATCATCACTCGATCTGGATCATCACTGCTTGATCTGGATCATCACTTGATCTGGATCATCACTCTTGGATCTGTATCATCACTCGATATGGATCATCACTCGATCTAGATCATCACTGTTGGATCTAGATCATCACTTGATCTGGATTATCACTGCTGTATTTGGATCATCACTCAATCTGGATCATCACTGCTAGATCTGGATCATCACTCGATCTAGATCATCACTGCTAGATCTAGATCATCACTCGATCTGGATCTCTCGGAGTCATCATAACATGATCTGGATCATAGCTTGATCTGGATCTCCTCTGGTCATCATCATATGTGTTATCTCATGATTCTTCTCATCATAGGAAGTTCTACAAAGCTAGCCTTATTTCATGCTGGGTGTATGCCTACCGCCTCGTAGGTCTTTGGTAACCCTTACATCTGACCTACTCATCAAAATGGCCAACACTCACATCTAACCTGCTTGTCAGAAAGGAGGTATCCCTTACATATGACCTACTTGTCAAAATGGCCAACACTCACATCTGACATGGAAGGAACCTGATCCTTTAGCCATGACAGAATGGCACAACCCTTACACTTTACCTAATCCTTAGAATGGCGGTAGCCCTTACATCTAACCTACTCGTCAAAATGGCCAGCTCTTACATCTGTCATGGGAGGAACTTAATCCTTTAACCATGAACAGAATGGAACTGCCCCTACATCTGAACTACTCGTCAGAATGGTGGTAGCCCTTACATTTGACCTACTCATCAGAATGGCCAGCTCTCACATCTGTCATGGGAGGAACTTAATCCTTTAGCCATGAACAGAATGGCACTACCCTTACATCTGACCTACTCGTCAGAATGGAGGTAGCCCTTACATATGACCTACTCATTAGAATGGCTAGCTCTCACATCTGTCATGGGAGGAACTTAATCCTTTAGCCATGAACAGAATGGAACTGCCCTTACATATGACCTACTCATCAGAATGGTGGTATCCCTTACATCTGACCTACTCGTTAGAATGGCCAGCTCTCACATCTGTCATGGGAGGAACTTAATCCTTTAGCCATGAACAAAATGGAACTGCCCTTACATCTAACCTACTCGTCAGAATGGCAGTAACCCTTACATCTGACCTACTCGTCAAAATGGCCAGCTCTCACATCTGTCATTGGGAGGAACTTAATCCTTTAGCCATGAATAGAATGGATCAACCCTTATATCTAACCTACTCGTCAGAATGGCTATGGGACTCATCATTTCCCCTTAGAGGGAACCTCGATCTCAAGAACACAAAGCTTCTCCTTGAAGTACTCAAACTTCACTTTGGCTATTTATAGCATAGAATCAAACTAGGGCTGATTACGTCCAAGGATGACTTATGAGCTTCACCAGGACCGATTACATCTGAGGCCAACTTGTCTCATCAGCTATGATAGAAATCCTTCTTTCAAGAGATCTTGATCTGGATCATTGCTCCTCTCTACATCATACAACAAATGAAATTCAGATCAACCAAATCAAATAGTAGTTTTCAAAAGAAACATACTACCTCCCAAATAGCAAGTGGCAACATCTTTTGCCTCGGCTGTACTCAGTGCCATGCAGGACTCCATCTTGCCAAACCAAGAGATCACACTTGATCCCATACTGAAGTAGCACCTCAAAGTGCTCTTCCTATCAATGGCACTGCATGCCCAATACGAATCCACATAATCTTTTGGTTCACCTCATACTTGAGCCCATAATCAACTGTACCCTTCAGATACCTCACTAAATTCTTTGCAACCATCAAGTGAACATGTCTCAATGTGCTCACAGCAAAGCAAATATCTGGTCTTGTATTCATCAGGTACATCAAGGAACAAATCATCTGACGATATATTGTGGCATCAATGGTCTCTGACGAAGAAACACTCAATAGATTCAGCTTCGATGCCATAGGTGTGTTCATGTAGTCCATCATCCTGAACCTCTTCAGGATCTCTACTGCATACTTCCTTTTTCCACACCTCCATGCCTAGAAAATAGTGCATCGACACATAACAGGAGCATCACTGGTATTCCACCTTCAACCTTGAAGAAAAGGTTGGAATCCACTTTACTCTCAATAAATCCTAGATTCATCAGTAATCTGTCCATCCTGTCGTACCATGTCAAACCTTAGATATTCTGTAGTCACTCCCTCTGAAGTAGAGCATCATACTCCCTCTGTATTTTGTACTCTATGTATTGAAACATTCTGTACTAGATGTTGAAATATTGTAACTTCGAAGAATATTCTATATGTATCTTTTTGTGGTCCTCGATGGTCCTACCGGGAGAACCACTTGTATTAATTTGTACCTCGATGCTCCTAATAGAAAGAACTAATAAGAGTCATGAGGTAGTCCCCTCTAATTGTAAAGGTGAGTCATTTGCACCTCAGTCTGGTTACTTGAGCCTACATGTGTAACTCGAGCCTACATGATTAACTCGAGCCTACATGACAGATGAGTTAACTTAAGTGAACGGATGAATATAAATGGAGGTGTAGCGCTTCTTATTTGGAGCACACACTCTCACTTGTGTAGTGCATTAGTGGAGAGAGATAAGTAGTTGGAGAAGGAGGAGGATCAGGCTTTGATCTCCTTGTTGGTTTTACCTTTTATCTTTTTGGGCATCTATATTGAGGAAGCTTTTGCTGGGTTTTTCCCTTTAGGGTTTTCCCAGGATAAATCTGTGTTGTTCTTGTGATACTATTTCTTTCAGTGATCCTGCTTATATGCTTTTTTTATGAAAATGAAATGAAATACTGATGTATTATCTAAGCATATGAAAATTTAACATGGTATCAGAGCCACCCTGAATAGGACAGCCTTCACAAGGAAAAATAACCCTCTCTCTCCCCGGAAGAAATTAAGGCTTCTTGCAGAAGAAGAATTTTTTGAGTGAGCCTAGAATAGGATTTCTCTCCTCATCAAAATCTAATTTTAGAGACCTGGATCAATATTTTTGGTTGGTAGAAACTCCGGGAAATTCAAACCCTAGTTTGACCCCGAGCTAGAAAAACCCAAAATACTAAAACTGCTAAGTTTTGGTACATTTGCTATATCCTGAGATTGGAAAAGGGTCAGGTGTTGAAAATTGTATAGGCCAAATTGACAATCCTGATTTACTTTGTGTCCAAAATTCATCCTTAGATTCAATATATTCTGGGAGATATGATCCCTCCAAGTTAGGGTTCCAGCCTCTTCCAGAATTCATCCCTAAACAAGACTCCTGGGGAACATTGCTATAGGTTAGGATACAAAGGTCCAAATTGAATTCCTAAAGATTTTCCAGAAATATCACGGACTTTAATTTCTGTGATCCAAATTTCAGAGCCTGAATATGAAACAGTGACACATGGCAGGCCATACAACTTTGTTGTTCTGAACAGTCTTGTAACAGGTCACCTTGGGAAAATGATCATAAATCCCAATTGGTGAAACCAATTCTGATGAAACCTATGGTTTTGGATCAGGAACATGTTATTTTATCTCAGTGAAAACTTTCAGACATAGAGGAGCTTTAATTTTGGATATTTCATAGAAACAGTGACAGATATTTCTACAGAAGAAATTGGAAAACTAGGGCTTCCAGTTTCGAGAGCTTCCCTCCACTGTTTTCAGAAAAGGAGTACATTAGACAAATCCATTTGAAGAGATATATATTTCTATCCAATCAGATATTAAATATTCCAAGTTTTTAAAATTAGGGTTTCTCTGACAAACCCTAAATCATCCAGCTCCGGAAGCAGGATGGACACCTCAAATCAGTAAGATCTAATCTTTTGCTATTTGCATTTAAGGTTCTCATTTCAAAGTGATCTATCACATCAGCTTGATGATAATATTGGTAAATTTGAAAAATTCCAAGCATGGAAGTATTTGATCTCTCTAAAGAAAATTAATTGGACACCTACATGAGTAGAGAGGTTCCAGTTCCATACGGAGATGAGGCTCAAAGCCTTACACAAGAAGAACTTGATCAAGGCCAAGAAGATCATTGTTGATTCAAACACGGATCAACTTGTACCACAAGTGTCTTCCCTAAAGACACTGAAGATGTTTGATTCCTTGATCAAGCTATTTGAAGATAAGAAGATGGCTTTGAGAAAATAGGTAAAGAAAGAAGTGAAGATAGCCACCTTGAATAGCCTCCCAGGATCATGGGATTCATTCATGTGAGGAATGTGTGCCAAAAGGATGTGATTACTTTCAGTTGACTCTAAGAAGAAGAAGATGGGAGCAATTGAAGATCAAGCCCTCGCCATTCAAATAAGATCTCTCAAGTGATGAAGAATGCGAAGAACTAAATTCTTGAAGAACCTCTTATCCATCTTATCATTTGGATAAGAAATGATGATGTCATGAATGAAGAAGATGATGAAGTAGAAGGATCAAGAAGGAGTCTACCCACGAAACGAATAAAAGATAAGTATTCAATTGTCATTTCATGATATTGTCTTGTTATGCATGATAGACTGTTTGCACTAATGACAGTATACTACTGATATGCATGTGATGGGTAAGTAGCTCGTGGTGCTATACATCTCTCCATTGCTACTTATCTAGAATGAAACCTCTTTGCTGACATATTGGATTAGTGCAAAATCTCATGGAAGGAATCTAGAAAGTTTCCATGAGATATGGATGAATGTTGTATTGGCTAGATAGTTGCATGATGCATAAGAATTTGTCGTTGTGCATATGTTTTATGAAATAGTTCTAACCATGCAACTGGAGCATTTGAATTGTAGGAAAGGTCCTGTACAACCTCCTACAAGAAAAGAAGGATGAGACTTGTTCCAAAGAACAGGTGATGACAATTCAAGATTCACTCCAATAAACATGAATCTGAAGCTCCCAGGGTCAGAGACACCATGATGGAAGAAAGAGCTTCAGAAAGCGGTAGATCCACTTCGAAGGATGAAGACCACCATGGGTACGAGAGATAACTCAAGATGAAGAAAAGAATGCTGTGAAAGAAGCTATGATCAAAGAATAATAGTTGATCATGGGGAATGATGTATACGATATTATTTCAAGACATAAAGGGAAGTACGTAGTATCTTCCATATGGATCTACAAGAACAAGTGTACAAAGCAAGGTTTGTGATTTGCCTCAGAAAGAATAGACTATGACATGACATACTCTATTGACCAGTATATATCAAGCATAGAACCACCTGTACAGAATGAAGAGGGAAGATGATACTCCACTTCAATGGGAGTGACTATAGAAGATATCTAATTTTGACATGATGGATAGCTTCCTAATGGATCAAGACTTTCCAATCTTCAAGGTTGAATGCATAAGACTAGGATATGTTGATGAACTGACAAGACAAACTCATAGAAGATGTTATGATACTAGAACGATGTTTGGGATATAGAACTCAAACCAGAAAGCAAGAATGTGGTATCTTCCAAATGGATTTGCAAGATAAAATATGTTGCTTATAGAATTATGGTAAGACTTGTGGCTAGAGGTTTCTATAAGAAAGAGGGAATTAATTCTGAAGAGACACTTACTCCAAGAAGCAAGGTACATGATGAAGTAAATACAAGTCTTCCTTAATGGTATGATCGAGGAAGAATTTTTTCATCGAATAGTCACAAGTATTTGAAGTTGAAGATAGATGGACTCACATATGCAAGATGAAGAAGGCCCTCTATGGCTTGAAACAAGCTCCCAAAGCTTGGTATGGAAGAATAGATAGTTTCATGTCAAACATGGGCTTTACCAAGAGTAAAAGCTGATCCTAACCTTTACTACAAGGTTGTAGAAGATGAACCTGACATACTAATACTATATGTGGATGATCTATTTCTGACAGGGAATGAGAAATAGATTGTAGAATTCAAGAAGAAGTTCGCTGAAGAGTTTAGACCTTGGTCTAATACTTTATTTCCTAGGTCTTGAAGTATGAAGGAATCTTTCTCAATCAGGGAAAGTACGTAGTGCAAAGTTTGAAAAGATTTGATATGTTGGAATACAAATTCATGGCCACACCCATGGACTCCAACCTGAAGTTGTTAGCTGTGACTCATCAGAGTTAGTGGATTTGACTCACTACCAACAGATCATTGGGTCATTGATGTACTTAAAAAAATACCAGACCAGACATTTTTTTTGCTGTGAACACTGTAAGTCGATATCTTGTTCAACCAAGACGGGTTCACCTAGTAGCTGCAAAACATGTGATGAGATATCTGAAAGGGACTATAGACTTTGGTCTATACTATGATGGTAGCCATGAGTATAGATTGTATGTCTACACAGATGTAGATTGGGATGGAAGTATCTCAAACAAGAAAAGCACATCAGGTAGATTCTTTTGTTTGGGGTCTGCTATGAGTTCATGGTTTAGCAGGAAACAATCCAGTGTTTCTCTTAGCTCAGCTAAAGTAGAATACATAGCAGATTGCTCTGCTAAGTTGTGAAGCCATATGGCTTCGAAATCTTATATCAGGTCTCTTTGACCTAAAGATGGATACTATAATGATTCTATGTGATAACCAGATTTGTGATGATAGAGAACCCTGTGTTCCGTTGTAACACATAAAAATCCGGTATTTCTACAAATGAGTGAAGATGCAAATGATGATGTTTCAGTATTTATATACTATAGATATAGATGATGGTGATTCAGTATTTCAATACTGAATATAGAGATGATGATGTTTTAGTATTCCCATACTGAAGATATAGATGATGATGATTTCAGTGTTCCCATACTGAAGATATAGATGATGATGATTTCAATGTTCCCATACTGAAGATATAGATGATGTTTCAGTATTTACATACTATAGATGCATATGATGGTGATTTCGTATTTCTATACTGAATATAGAGATGATGATGCTTTCAGTATTCACATACTGGAGATACAAATGGTGATAGTTCAGCATTCACATACTGAAGATGTAGATGATGATGGTTTGGATGTTGATGTGCTGACAAAGCCTCTGTCTCAAGTAAAGTTCTAATACTTTTGAGACAAGATTGGTGTGGTTTGGAAAGACCTTCCCTGAAAGGGGGAGTAGTGGTGTTGCAGTGGGATTGTATCATCCCTGAGAATTTGCCCTAAAGTGATCCAGTGACCTCAGTCCTAAAGAATGAAGAGGGATTGTATCATCCTGGGACATCTGTCCAGAATAGATCCGGTGACTTCGGTCCTCGAGAATGTAGAGGGATTGTATCATCCCTGGGCATTTTCCCTAAAGTGATCCGGTGACCTTAGTCCTTGAGAATGAAGAGGGATTGTATCATCCTGGGACATCTGTCTAGAATAGATCCAGTGACTTCGGTCCTTGAGAATGTAGTGGGATTGTATCATCCCTAGGAATTTTCCCTAAAGTGATCCGATGACCTCGGTCTTCAAGAATGTGGCAGGATTGCATCATCCTTGAACTTCGATTCAGAATGGTATCCGGAGGCTTCGGTCCCCAAGAATGTGGCAGGATTGCATCATCCTTGAACTTCGGTTCAGAATGGTATATGAAGGCTTCAATCCCCGAGAATGTGGCAGGATTGCATCATCCTTGAACTTCGGTTCAGAATGGTATCCGGAGGCTTCGGTCCCCGAGAATGTGGTAGGATTCCATCATCCTTGAACTTCGGTTCAGAATGGTATCTGAAGGCTTCGGTCCCCGAGAATGTGGTAGGATTGCATCATCCTTGGACCTAGTCCTAAAGTGATAGGGACTGATTATCCCGTAATCAATCCAGTGACTTCGATTGTCAAGAATGTGATAGGATTGTATCATCCCTGGACTTAGGTCCAAAAGTGATCCGAAGACTTTCGTCTTCGTGTTTTGGATTGCAGGTTATTGCTAATGATGATGACATACTGATCTAAATATCAGAGTATGATGATGATGATGTACTGATTGAAAGATCAGAGTATGATGATGGTGATGTACTGATCGAAAGATCAGAGTATGATGATGATGACGTACTGATCGAAAGATCAGAGTATGATGATGATGATTTTGTTGTTCGAAAGATCAGAGTATGATGATGATGATGTTGATGTTCGAAAGATCAGAGTATGATGATTATGTTGCTAATCAAAAGGTCAACGTGCTGATGATGTTGTTGTTGATCGAAAGTTCAAAGAGCTGATGATGATGTTGCTGATCGAAAGGTAAAAGTGTTGAAGATGATGTTGCTAATCCAAAGGTCAAAGTGTTGAAGATTGTTTCTAATCGAAGCAGTCAAAGATTGTTGTTGATCGAAGCGGTCAAAGTGTTGATGTTGCTGAAGACTGAAGATTGAAGATGAATACTACATGATGTTGAAAAGCTTCCAATGATTTATATATGTGTTACCCTAATGATGCTGATGATGCTCTCTCTCTCTCTCTCATGTTATTGTTGTTGTTGATGTTGTTGTAGAATAACCTTCTTGTTAAGGGGGAGTGTTGAAATATTGTAACTTCGAAGAATATTCTATATGTATATTTTTGTGGTCCCCGATGGTCCTACCAGGAGAACCACTTGCATTACTTTGTACCCCGATGCTCCTAATCGAAAGAACTAATAAGAGTCATGAGGTAGTTCCCTCTAATTGTAAAGGTGGGTCATTAGCACCCTAGTTTGGTTACTTGATCCTACATGTGTAACTCGATCCTACATGATTAAATTGAGCCTACATGATTAACTTGAGCCTACATGATAGATGAGTTAACTTAAGTGAACGGATGAATATAAATAGAGGTGTAGTGCTCCTCATTTGGAGCACACACTCTCACTTGTGTAGCGCATTAGTGGAGAGAGAGAAGTAGCTGGAGAAGGAGGAGGATCATGCTTTGATCTCCTTGTTGGTTTTACCTTTTATCTTTTTGGGCATATATATTGAGGAAGATTTTGCTGGGTTTTTCCCTTTAGGGTTTTCCCAGGATAAATCTATGTTGTTCTTGTGATACTATTTCTTTCAGTGATCCTGCTTATATGCTTTTGTTATGAAAATGAAATGAAATACTGATGTATTAGCTAAGCATATGAAAAGTTAACACCAGAGTGACAAGTAGCTTCCTATGCTACTAGTATTCTATGTATCCATCTAGTGTATAGAATTTCATCTTCAACCTTGTAGCAAAGGTTAAGATATTCATCAATCTAATCATGTATGTGTTTCAATTCTTACTGGCTGCAAATGTCTCTTCGTATTCTATGCCTTCTTTTCATGAGAAGCCTTGTGCTACGAATCTTGCTTTGTATCCCACGAAGTTTCCATCTACTGCATGATGGAACTACGAACTTCTCTTCAGTTCTCGATACTGCATCCTAGACATCATTCTTCTTGAACTAGTCTTCCCTTTATTCTTGGTTACTTCTTCATAGCTAGAAGGTTCTTTATTAATGATGTCGTTGCATTTGTCATATTTATTCTTCATCTTGAACTGTCGTCACTTGTTCTTTGAAACAAGTCTTGTCCTTCTTTGCTTGTAGGCGATTATGTACGCAATCTTTCCTACAAGTCAAATGCATTTGTATGGTTAGAAACATTTCAAAAGGAATATTCATACTGGCAAGTTCTTATGCATAAATATATGATCATGCAACTACTTTATCCAATACAACATTCATCCATATCTCACTGAAACTTTCTAGATGCCTTCCATCTCTACCAAGACAACATTGAGAATGTGCACTAATCCAATATGTCACCAAAGAGGTTTCATTCTAGATAAGTAGCAATGGAGATTTGTATAGCACCATGAGCTACTTACCCATCACATGCATATTAGTAGTATACTATTGTTAATGCAAACATTTTATCATCCATAATACATCAACAAATGCATAACAAAAACAATATCATGAAATGACGATTGAATACTTATCTTTATTTGTTTCGTGGGTAGGCTCCTTCTTGATCCTTCCACTTCATCATCTTCTTCATTCATGGCTTCATCATTTCTTACCCAAGCTCTCAACATGGATAAGAGATTCTTCAAGAATCGAGTCCTTCATATTCCTCATCGCTTGAGGGATCTTCTTTCGATGGTGAGAGCTTGTTCTTAAATTGCTCCCATCTTCTCTTCTCTTCTTATGAGTCGAGCTTCTTCTTCTTCCCAAAGTATGCTAAAATTAATCACTTTCTTCTGGCACACATTCCTCGAATGAATGAATCCCATGATTCTGGGAGGCCATTCAAGGTGGACATCGCCACTACTGCATTCCTCACTTCTTCTTTTACTGCTACAAGTTGTTCTTTGATTTGAGAGACCCTTGTAAAGTATGACTGCATGGTCTCTGCATTCTGGATCTTCACATTATTCAACCGGTTTCTTAAGTTCATATTCTAATTGATTTTCTTCCCTTCAAATAGCTTGGTCAAGGAATCAAACATCATCAATGTCTTTAGGAAAGACACTTGTGGTACAAGTTGATCCGTGACTAAATCAACCATGATCTTCTTGTGTAACACTTTGATCCTCATCTCCCTCTGGAACTGGAACCTCTATACTCATGTAGGTGTCCAATCCATTTTCTTCAAAGAGATCATATACTTCCATGCTTGGAATTTGTCAACTTCACCAAGCTTATCATCAAGATAATGTGATAGATCATTTTGAAATGAGGACCTCAAATGAAAATAGCAAAAGATTAGATCTTACCGATTTGAGATGTCCGTCCTAGTTCCAGAGCTGGTTGATCTAGGGTTTGTCAGAGAAACCCTAATTTTCAAAACTTGGAATATTTTAGATTTGATTGGATAAACAGATATATCTCTTCCAATGGAGATTTCCAATGTACTCCTTTTCTAAAAACAGTGGAGGGAAGCTCCCAGAACAGGAAGCCCTAGTTTTTCAATTTCTTCTCCAGAAATTCCTATCGCTATTTCTATGATATCTCCAAACTTAATACTCCTCTATGTATAAACTTTATCACTGATTTAACCTCACATGTCCCTGATCCAACAGCATAAGTTTCATCAGATTTGGTTTCACCAATTAAGATTTATGATCCTTTTCCCAAGGTGACCTGTTGCAGGACTGTTTAGAACAATGAAGTTGTACGGACTTCCACGTGTCACTGGTTGATATTCTGAGTCTGATATTTGGACCACAAAGAGTACAGTTTGTGACTATTCTGGAACATCTTTAGAAATTCCATTTGGACCTATGTAGCCCAAGATATTGCAATTCTCCCTAGGTGTCCTATTTAGGGATGAATTTTGGAAGAGGTCGGAACCCTAACTTGGAGGAATCATATCTCCTCGAATATAGAGAATCTGAGGCTGAAGTTTGTACACCGTGTATATCAGGATTTTATATTTGGTCTCTAAAATTTTCAGCTCCTGAGACTTTGCTAATATATGAATATAGCAAATGTACCAAAACTTAGCAGTTTTAGTATTTAGGGTTTTTCTAGCTCGGGGTCAAACTAGGGTTTGACTTTCCTGGAGTTTCACCCAACCAAATTTCTTGATCCAGGTCTCTAGAATTTGGTTTTGATGAGGATACCAATCCTTTTCTAGGCTCACTCAAAAATTCCTCTTTTGTAGAAAGCCCTAATTTCTGCATCAAAAACTGAAAATGCTCGAAATCGAATTCCACTTCGACAAAAAGATGTGCCCTTCAATGGAGAGTCAGCATAGCATACTTTTGTTGATGGATTATGGAGAGAGACCCAAAACGTAAGAATCCCTAGCTTCTATAGCTACACAATTTCTTCTTCTCAGGTTAGCTCTGATACCATGTTATATTTTTATCATATAAGCTAGCATTATGATCTTAGGATCTTTAACGGAGAGAATAATATGCACAGCAATAAAACATAAGCACAACACAAGAGACAAGAGAAACAAAGAATTTTCCTTGGGGAACCCATAAAGGAGAAAACCCCACAAATTCCTCAGAGATAGAATCAGCACCAAAGGTAAAACCGAAAAATAGTAAGATGATCTCCCGACAACAGCAGTCTCTCTCTCTCACACTGAGAGAGCTTCTCCTCTCTCACTCATGCGCCCCAATGAGTGAGTGTGTGTATGATAATGATAAATAGAGAGGCTCTCACTCTCTATTTATCTTATTTCGTTCACTTGGAACCCACTCCAACATGTCGGCCTCACTTAACAATTACTTACTAGAGCCGACATCTCTAGGAATGTCTAATAACCCTAGTGCCCCACCACTTGTGGGGACTTTGTCTCCTCCGACCAATAGGAGGGTAACACAATGGTGGGGACTATTGCCCCAACTTAAAATGACTCACCTAGGGCTGACTTCTCTAGGATAGTCTAATAACCCAAGGGCCCCATAACTATGGGGACTTTAACCCTTGACCAATAGGAGGATTACCCACAATGACTTGACATGACTTTCACTTTATAGAAACTTCCTGGAATAAACATCGGGGTATGACATGACTCAAGTACATCACAAAAACATCCCAGAATAAAAATTGGGTTACAATACATAAGAAATATGAATGAATACATTTTGAAGTTACAAATACACCAACAGCTTTACTATAGTTCCTTGACCTTTTAGGTGGTTAACCATGCTAAATTATGAAACGCATCATGCTAGTGAATTTGAATTTGATGGGAAAACAATAGTTTTCACTTTTCATCCTTTTCAGTGGTTAAGCAAATTTAGGGTTTAGTTCGCTAACTGCCAAAATCTGGGCTTTCGGAGGATAATGAACCGTTGGTCCATTCGCCTAAGCCACCGAAAGTCTCATTTCTAGAATTTATTAAAACGAAGTTCAACGCGCTTTTGGTGGTTTACTATGTTCTTGGATCCATTGCTAAACCACTGAAACCAAGGATTTTCAGTGGCTAATGAGCTATTTGAAAGCTTGCCTAAGCCACTGAAATTCCTTTTTCCAAACTTTCATCAAAAACGCGATCAGCAGGCTTTCAGTGGTTAACATGGTCATGCATTAAAAACTGTTAGCTACCGAAAGGTGAGCTTTTCGATGGCTAATGATTTGTTGAAAATATTTCCTACACCACTGAAAGCTAAAACTTTCAAATTTTCTTAAAAATAGAACATCAGATATCCCAACCTTGTTATTCATCCCAATATCTTTCATAATATGACCTGAAACCTTCATCACTGATCAAAAAATAATTTTTTCTGAGTGAACTTATTGAAAAATTTATTTATGAGAGAACACAGCCATACCTTCATGTTGTCTTATCATGGTCTCATATGCAAAATATCAATCTGCCAAAAATAGGAAAAATAATATTTTGCATAGTGAGAACAAAAGAAAATGGACCAAGTGTTAAAAACAAGAGTTTGAGAGGTCAGTTGGAAATGTCGGCCAAGGGCTGTCTTTGTGCAAGTAAATTTATCAAATGTCATGAATCCATTCTTTAGTAAGTTTTCCATCTACTCATGGCTTCAGGTCTCCATAGAGTGTTCACACGTGTGAAATATGAGTCTGCCAAAATGAGAAGAAATATGTTTTGATGTTAAAAGAGGTTGAGAAGCTATTTTTAAATGCTTGCCAGAGGTTGTGTGTGTGTCAACAGATTTATCTTGTCATATGGTATTGTTTATTGTTGAAATGGATATCTATCCATGCTTGTAGGTTTCCTTATGGTGATCACGGGAGGGATAAATCAATTTTCCAAAGTAGAATAAAAATTGTTCTTACAAGTTAAAAACAATTTTGTCTGAGTGTGAAATTAAGCAGTTTGGAAGCATTATGCTAATGTGGACAGTATTGAAGACAAGATACTAATGGTGTATGGACAGAGTTGAGACAGGGTTGTAGTATGTTGTATGTTGAATGATGTGCTACATACAAAATGAATACTTTCGAATTGGTATTTTTGATGTGTGTGCCTGTGGCAAAATTTGGAAAAGTCTGATGTGTCAATTGTAATTTGTATAGGGAGGTCAGGTGGAGTTGGGGAAAGACTTATTGTTATTTTGACAAGTTGAAGCTTATTTGGATGTTGTATAATCCTAGTTAGTTGTAGCTAACTGAACCATTCTGGTGGGTAGTGCCACCTTATGGGTTGTATCCCATATTGGAGATTGAAGTTTCCACTTATATAAAGATTACAAAACTATATCTTGTGTCCCTTGTGCAATGTCTTGATAGTGATGTGTTTAATTGATGAATGACATATGCCTAGTTGATAGTGTTCTTTGATAAATATGTTGTTGAATAAATTGTGAAATAATGATATAAGATTGGTAGAAAAAGTTGAAATTGAGTTGAAGTCTTAGCTCACTGATTCACCCCCCTCTCAGTGAGCATTGTGTCGAATAGACTGAAGTTTTCATTGATGCCAACAAGTGTTGTGCAATGGCCTTACTCACAAGGAGACCTTGATAGTTTGGGCATTGGAACACTAGGTGGCCCAAATGGTCCAAATGAAAGTTGTCCTTCTACTGTGGAAAGTGATTAACACTGTGTCACTGAACAATATCTTAGTGGAGCATCGGGTCTATAAAAAAAATGAATTGGATAGATTCATTGTTGACTAGACCCTCTTGTTGTAATTAATCTAGTTTAAATAAAAGGAGGGAGTTGCAAGGTTGTTAAATTCATTCGTAAGGTACATGACCTAAAGAATACAACTGTTATTTTGAGCCTCAATGTTATTTTATATCCCCCAAAAAAGGATGCATGCTTACCTTTTATGAATTTATGACCAGATGATTGTTGCAGAGTATGACTGATCTCTCTAGTTTTGGATATGGTTGATAAAGAAATTTGGGCTCAATCCGCGCTCAATCAATCGCAACTATAGAAAATGTGATGAAAATGCATGAGTCAAGCGGTACAATAGATGGACGATTCCATGCACATTCTCACATTACGCTTTCAAGGATGGAAGGATTGATTTTTTAGCCTAGAGACTCCACAAACACTTTGTGTGCTTGTCAGAGAAGGACTGGGAGGAAGCTAATGCAACTTGTTGATTGTTTTTATAAATAAAACACTTCTTTCAGACAAGGTACCCCTTCACCCAGGCCCAATAGATTTGCAACACAAAATAAAATTTTAAATATGAGTAGAGTTGTGAAGCTTCAGCAAAAAGAGAAGCCTGATCTAACTCAACAAGGATAATTATTAATGCCATTACAAATTTACCCACGCGTAAAAAACCAAGAGTCGTTGAAAGATAGCATTGGTTTGGAGGGTGTGAAAAGATAGCCATATATCGTTGATATAGAGACGAAAGTTTGTTGGAAATTAAAAACGTCGATATTGCCACGGTTTTTCTGCCATGATAAAAAAAATGAAGTATTAATCCATGAATGTTCAAAACGTGGAAGTATTTAGTGGAAAATCTGCCCAAATGTATTAGTGGCTCCTAATCCAAAGGTACTCTACCGAACTTAATCCCATGACCTCTCAATGACCTCTGCCCTGTAGCTGGTCAATTCAAATCAATGGAGCTAACCCATTGGGCATCATTGCCTATTGTAAAAAAAACTAGGAATTTTCAAGGTTTTCATCTTTTAGCTTTGCATTCTTCCATGTTTTTAAATAAGTTATAGCATGTCTTTTAAAGTCCCGTTGAGATGAAAATAGCTTAAAGTTTTATTGCATGGATTGCACAAGTGTCATGTATTCATTGCCTCTCATATAATTTTTTTTTTAAATATTTTCAGCATACGTCCTTTTATAGCTAGAATTGTGATTGTTCCATTGGCTCTTGTATTGTATCTTCAATGTTTTATCTTCATATGAGATACACAATCTCTATGGGTGTTTTAATATCATATGTCCATCATTTTTTACTAATTGTTTGTTTTAAGCAGAAGTAACAGTGATAGGAACTTGCTATTAAGTATACGCACAAAAACAAATCATAATTCATACCATAGGGACCAGTTTGGAGCTTGTACTTGTACTTGTACTTGTACTTGTTGTATCTGCATATTAATGAATTCCTCTTTTATAAAGAAAACACATTGCGCTCTCCTACCTGTAATTCCAAAAATTTTCATCCTTGTTGTACCTGTACATGCACCGTATGTACCCATACAATATTAATAGTGTTAATGATTTTATGGAGCCTTGTTCCTTCTTAATAGTTTTGGTTCTTGTTTAATTTTTATCTATTTATATGAATGTTCGAATTCCCATGATTCAAGTATTTTGGAATATTGAAAGAAATTGTTTGGAATATTGAAACTAAATTATATTTTTGCTAGTACATGATGTAGGGGATTCTACACGTTTAATAACGAGCAGTGCAGATCAAACTGTCAAGTTATGGAATGTGGAGACATGAATTCAACTATTTTATTTTAACTTTGAATTCTTGGCTAGGGAAATGGACCTTGCAAAAGGGGATAAACTTGTTGTAATAACCACACTGATCCATTTATGGAGTTTCCTTCAGCAATTCATATCAAACGCATTGAGAAGGATCTTTCAAAGCGTAAGTAAAAAATTTGTCTTTTGTTTTGTTCTATTAACTTATATAATGCCTTTTTTCATTATTGATTGATGCTTTTATGGATGGACTTTGTGAATGTCTTTTATTTTTAACATTGAATTGCTCTTGTTAGTTTGATGAGGTCATCTGGCAATGGTTGCTTACTCTCATGCCAATCTACTATCTAGCATTGTTTCTATCCTTCATCTTTCCCCCTCTCTTTTTGAGTTTTTGTTTTTGGGTAAATTTCTTTATTTTTTCTATGGAAAATGTCCTTGGGGAAACCCTCTAAGCAATTCCTTGCATTCCTTGAATGGCTTATGGGCCCTTGGGTAAATACCATTTGAGTACATGTGCTCCTAATCCAGAGGTACTCTACAGGACTTGAGCCCATGAACTCTCAACGACCTCTACCCTGAAGCTGGTCAATTCAAACCAATGGAGGTAACCCATTGGGCATCATTTCCTATTGTAAAAAAAACTAGTAATTTTCAAGGGTTTCATCTTTTAGTTGCACCCTTCCTTGTTTTTAAATAAATTATAGCATTTATTTTAAAGGCCCATTGAGATTAAAATCTCTTACAATTCCACTACATGGATTGCACAAGTGTCTTGTATTCATTGCCTCTCATATCATTATTATTTTTTTAAATTTTTTAGCATACGTCCTTTTATAGCTAGCATTATGATTGTCCCATTGGCTCTTGTATTGTATATTCAATGTTTTATCTTCATATGAGATACACAATCTCTATGGGTGGTATAATATCATATGTCCATCATTTTTTACTAATTGTTTGTTTTAAGCAGAAGTAATAGTGATAGGAACTTGCTATTAAGTATACACACAGCAAAAAAAAAATCATAATGCATACCACAGGGACCAGTTTGGAGCTTGTACTTGTACTTGTACCTGTTGTATCTGCATATTGATGACTTCCTCTTTTATAAAGAAAACACAATGTGCTCTCCTACATGTAGTTCCAAAAATTGTCATCCTTATTGTACCTGTACATGCACCTTATGTACCCATGCAATATTAATAGTGTTAATGATTTTATGGAGCCTTGTGCCTTCTTAATAATTTTGGGTCTTGTTTAATATTTATCTATTTATATGAATGTTCGAATTCCCATGATTCAAGGCTTTTGGAATATTGAAATCAATTGTTTGGAATATTTTTGTTGTTGATGTAATTGTAAATTCGGAATGTATTCACTTGTATTTCTTATCTATTGTAACTCGATGTTCATTCCAGGATGTATTGTAATGTATTTGAGTCATGTTATAACCCGATGTTTATTCCGGGAAGTTTCTATAATGAGAAATTCATGTCAAGTCATTGTGGGTAACCCTCCTATTGGTCAAGGGTTAAAGTCCCCACAGTTGTGGGGCCCTTGGGTTATTAGACTATCCTAGTGAAGTCAACCCTAGGTGAGTCATTGTAAGTTGGGGCAATAGTCCCCACCATTGTGTTACCCTCCTATTGGTCAGAGGAGGAAAAGTCCCCACAAGTGGTGGGGCACTAGGGTTATTAGACACTCCTAGAGATGTCGGCTCTAGTAAGTAATTTTTAAGTGAGTACGACATGTTGGAGTGCACTTCAAGTGAATGAAAGAATATAAATAGAGAGTGAGTCTCTCTATTTATCTCACACACACAACACTTACACTCACTCATTGGGGCGCATGAGTGAGAGAGGAGAATCTCTCTTAGTGGGAGAGAGAGAGACAGAAGCTATGGAGATCATCTTTATGTTTTGGGATTTTCTATTTTGGTGCTGATTCTATCTCTGAGGAAGTTGTGGGGTTTTCTCCTTTATGGTTTCCCCAAGGAAAACTCTTTGTGTCTCTTGTCTCTTTTGTTGTGCTTATGTTTTATTGTTGTGCTTGTTATTCTCTCAATGAAAAGACCCTAAGATCATAATGCTAGCTTGAATAATGAAAAACTAACATTTGCTGATACATGATGTAGGGATTCTACACATTTAATAACAAGCAGTACAGCTCAGTCTGTCAAGTTATCTAATGTGGAGACAGGAACTCAAATGTTTTCTTTTAACTTTGAATCTCTAGCTAGAGCACTAGTGGACCTTGCAGAAGGGGATAAACTTGTTGTAATAACCACAAATCCATTTATGGAGTTGCCTTCAACAATTTATATCAAACGCGTTGATAAGGATCTTTCAAAGCGTAAGTAAAAAAATTGTCATATATTTTGTTCTATTAACTTATATAATGCCTTTTTTCATGATTGGTTGATTCTTTTATGGATGCACTTTGTGAATGTCTTTTATTTTTAACATTGAATTGCTCCTATTAGTTTGATGAGGTCATCTGGAAATGGTTGCTTACTCTCATGCCAATCTACTATCTAGCATTGTTTCTATTCTTCTCCTTGCCCCCTATCTTTTTGAGTTTTTTTTGGGTAACTTGCTTTATTTTTTCTATGGAAAATGTCCTTGGGGAAACCCTCTAGGAAATTCCTCACATTCCTTGAATGGTTTTTGGGCCCTTGGGTAAATATCGTTTCAGTAAAACATGTTTTCTTAATCCAGAGCTACTCTTCCAGACTTGAGCCCATGACCTCTCAACGACCTCTACCCTGAAGCTAGTCAATTCAAACCAATGGAGCTAACCCATTCGGCTTTTGGGTAAATTACCTAAAAGACAATATTGCTAGGATAAGAATACTATGGGATATTAAATGTTTGATTATGATTGGAGACCAGCTAGAGTAGTGGTTTAGAAGCTTAATTTTGATAGTCTCTAAACACAATATGCAATATATGCCTTGAAATGGGTCGATTCAAACCAATTGAGCTACCCATTGGGATTTTGGGTAACTTAACTAAAAGACAATACTGCTAGGATTAAAAACACAGGTTAGAAAAAAGTTTGATTATGATTGGAGACCCCTCAGACTAGTGGTTTGTAAGAATCAATTTTTTATGGGGTCTCTGAAAGCAATGTGTGGAGCTCCTGTGTTTTCCTTGTGAATGGTGCATTTCCTTTTCCAACGTAACTTTGGGTGGGAAATGGTTCTAGGGTTAATTCAAGACATTTTTGGGCATGGAATCTCTTTACCTTGGATGTACTTACCTTTCTTTCTATAGATCATTGTGACATCAATCCCTTTATATGGGAAAATCACTCCCCACAAAAACTTCATAACATTGATGGTTATGATCTTATGAAAACAAATTTGGTTGTGAGATGAAATCAATCTTATTCATATCATTTCATTGCAAGAAATCTTGCTTATAGTGGCACTGAAATAGTACAAGCATTCCAATATCTTCCCCTTGTCTTTTTTGAAGTATTTCTTCTACATTTTTTTGTTATATATGTTGGATTTGGAAATACTTCTGTTAGTATCATTTGATTTCAAGAAATCTTACTTAGAGTGGCACTCAAATAACAAAAGCATGCCAATATTTTCTATGAGTATTCTTATATAATTTTGTGTATATGTTGGATTTTGGTTGAAATACATTGTTGGGGACAACTTGGAAGTTTAAAAACTTGGTCATTGCATGGAGAGTAGCTATAACAATGCAATTAAATTGTTTACTCAAGGGGGAGATTAGATTGTCAAACACACTAATGTTTGGATTGGTTATGATTGAAAAAATTTGTTTGTGTAAATTGTGATGAATTAACATACAAAATAATGATTATCAAATTACTATAGATACATAATGGCTTACCTTGTAATAGTCCTTCAAGTATTTCAAATGCATTTATTAAGTGCAAAAATGACCTAAAGGACTAGTACAAGTTAAGCCATTATGAATCTACAGTAACTTGATAATCATTACTTTGTATGCTTGAATGATGCAAAATTTGTTTGAATATCATAATTATCAAGCAATAGAAACTTCTTAAAGGGTGCTAGCTCAATGGTAGAGTACCTACCTAATTATTGGTAGGAGGTTGGTGGTTTGATTCCTCTGTACCCTATCATAAATTTGTGACTACGAAAATGACTAAATTCACATATATACGACTATTAGTAGCTAATTTCTTGTATCTAGTCGTATTTAGCTTAGTCATTAATATGTTATCATCTATTAGTTTATTTATTCTTGTATTTGGTCATTAATTGATGCAATCAGTGACTAAATCCGTGACTAAACCAATGACTAAATCATTGACTATCAATGACTAAATCAATGAATAAACCATTGACTATAAATTACTAAATCAATGAATAATAAGTAAAGCTATTAATGACTAAGTGAAATACAACTAAGTTAGTCAAGATATAAGATAGTGCAAATTAGCTACTATTAGTCACCGACTCAAAAATAGTCGTTTATAGCTGGATTTTAGTCATTTTTTGTCATTAATTTCTCATTTTGTACTAATGTATGAGAATATATATTTGGGTTATTTAGAATATTCTCGTTGTTATACATGCCCAGTATTGTAGATCTAAAAAAAATGGTTTAATTCGAATGTGGTGCACAGGCCCCTTATGCAGGACACCCTGGTTACCAAAAGAGGATTAAAGCCTTTAGAAAGTAATTCTTTTGGACCAATTTAAATGGAATATTTAGTTGATTACCTGTCTAAAGGTAGAATTCCACCAAGGAAAGGATACCTCCCCTGGGTAGAAGTTGCTTATAATTATGATTTCCAAGTTCCTGCAGGTATGGGTCCTTGAAAAGTGTCATAGGGACACAAAGGTAATACTCCAAAATTCGTGAAGCAGTCCTATAAATTGATTGATGTTAGGACATGATTCATTAAAAAGAAAGGGAGCTAAATATGAAATAGGTACATCAAAAACTTGAAGGCTGCCCAAGACAGGAAGAAAAGTTATGCTAACAGAAAAAGAGCTCCTAGAGAGTTCTAGGTGGGTGATCATATATACATAAAGTTAAATCCCAAGAAAATTACCTTGAGATTGGGCAAGTATAAGAAATTAGCACCCAGGTATGGCAAGGCATTTTAAATTCTAGCCAAAGTAGGGATGATTGCATACCAGATATCCCTACCACCCAATATTAAAGTACATAATGTCTTTTATGTTTCTATATTGAAAATATATGTTCATGATGTTGCTCATGTGATTAACTGGAATGTAATTCAGGTGGAATGAGAGGGTGAGTTCCAAATGGGACCGAAGCGCATTCTTGACAAGAGAGATATTTTACTCTGGAACCATACCATCAGATAGATAAAGATGCAATGAAAGCCCTTTAGTCTCGAAGAAGCTACATGGCAGCTGGAAAGTAATATGCAGGAGGCATATCCAGGCTTATTCCAAGATGATCACATGGATGAATAAAATAAAAATGTATAACACCGAGGATAGTGTTATCTTTTAAGGGAAGGTGTATGTAATACCCCGTGAATTAACAATTATTAATTATGCTGGAAATACTTTGATTATTATTTTATTATTCTTTGACAAGAGGTCAAGAATAGAACATCCTGTGATAAAACATTCCTATTAATAAAATATGTTGAAGGGAAACAAAAGTGGATATAAGTGTTGAAAGAGTGTTTGCTGACCCACTAAGTGATAACTTAATATGCAAGAGGCATCATCCACAAAAATCAGGTCTGCACTCCTATTTGAGTTGCTAAAGAGCAGGAGGCTCATAAATGACCAAGTCCTAGGAAAACTACTATTTAATGGTATGTCCATGAGGAGCAGGAGGCTAGCATTGGATGGTGATTAACATCTATATAATGCAAGAGATGGTGCATTGAGTGTTTTTCTCTTGTGGTTCAACGAACGGGCTCAGGGTTCTGTAGCAACTAATTTGGCTGCTCCAAGAGTTGGTTGGGAGGAACAGCTTCTCCATTTTCGTTAGCCCAGCGTTGGTGCTAGGTTCCTACTCTGTTTCTTATGCATAATTTTAGATGCAGTAGTATGTATAAGTAAAATGCTAAATTGCAGTTATATATCAAGGCAATATTGTTTATGCATTTCTGGAATACCATCACCCATGTTTTGTATATCCTAGATCTAATAAATATCAAAGTAGAATCTCGTTTCATTCTCCGTTAGCTCGTTGTTGTTACGCTTGAATGATTTAGAATTTATGAATCCGCACCTAATGGATTGAATCCTCTATTTTTACATAGTCTAGGATGTTCCTACTGTGTATTTCCTTTATGTATTGATTATGTAATTCTACCTTAATTCCTCATTACGATTTTAGGTTTTTGAATGAAACTTTAATGCTTGTTTATAGTTTTAGATCTGAGTTATTCAATATGGCAGTTGAAACTGTTTTACATAGAGAAAAATCGTAATTAAACTATACAAATCTATTAATCAACTTAGCACAGTTAGTGAAATGTTATCAAATTTTGTTCAAACGGTGAAATCAAGGCATGGCTGCAAACACTAAGATAGTTTCCAGATCCAATTAACTTACAGTGAATCAAACCCCCAAATCAACCAAAACCCATTGAATCTGTAAGGTTAAACATTTTTCCACAAAGATTGGAATATAAATGGTCCATATCTGATCCGCTTCTAGAGTGACGGTTCACAGAAGTCACCAAAGTCATATTTCTGCATCAAATCAGATTGACAGTCATGATTTAAGCCGCAAGGATCAACGGTGCAGAAGTCAGATGCAAAATGCGGAAGCAAAAAGTCAAGGTTTAATTTAACAGAGATTGAAGTTTTGAAGTCTGATTTCTCCATCAAATCAGATCCACGGTCAGGATTTAAGCCGCAAGGATCAACGGTACGGAAGGCAAATGCGGAATGCGGAAGAAGAAATTCAATATTTAAGTTAACTTAGCTTGAAGTTCCAAATTTTTATTTCCACATCAAATAGATCGACAGTGGATATTTTATCCACAAAGAAGATCAACGGACGATATTGGTTACGAAGGTTTCATTGTGGAATCCGCAAGGAATCAGATCATCGATCTGGACTTAAGACACAAGAAATCAATGACGTGGAAGGTATAAAATCCAAGTGAATAGAATTTGGTGTTTTCCGAACCCTGGAGTCCACCTGTGGAAGGTGGAAGGTGGGAGGAGGAAAATGGGAAAAGGATTAAGGCAAAAATTTATTTTTTTTTATTTTTGAGATCCGCAACGGAAGGAGGAAAGGAGGAATTCGAAAGGAGGAAATTTGAAAAATGAATTGATCATTTTATGAAGTTTTCAACTTCCAAGGTCTACAGTGGAAGGAGGAAAACTAAAAGTCCAAGTGATCATTTTATGAATTTTCTAAGTTCTGAAGTTCACAGCAGAAGATGGAAAACGGAAGGCAGAAAGACAAAAGACCAACTGATTGTTTTATGAAGTTTCCAACTTCCAAGGTTCACAGCGAAAGGCGAAAATTCAAAAGATCAAGTGATCATTTCATGAATATTTTGACTTCCAAGGTCCGCAGCGAAAGGCGAAAAACTCAGTTTAGTGCGAAAATGTCTATTGTGGTTGCAGAATGGATCTATACATGGAGGAAAGACTATTACAGGGGTCCTTGCCCCTAAGGATGATTTTGATCATTTATTATGGGCAGGGTGTCTTTTTATTTGTATTCTTCCATAATAGTTGGGCATTTTATTAATATGTTTGCAGATATATGGATATAGAGAATTTTTTTATATTTTATTTTTTAGGTATGTTACATTCTTGTTCTGTAAAATATGGATTTGTAACAAAGTTATTTTAATAAGATGTATTTAATATATTTTATAAATTTATCAAGCCTTTCAGCACTCAACTATATTCTAAAATAAAGGTTGATCTGTTTAACAGAGTAGTTTTATCCCTTGATTAACCTTGTGAGAATAGCTTTGAAAGGAATAATTTAGAGTCAATTAAATAATTACAGCAAGTGAGCGATGAGATTCAAAACCAGAACAAGATTAAAAATGATTATGCTCAGAATTTACTAGTCATTGCAATAGTATCCCTTACTAGCAATCTTTGATTCGGATATGGATTCCCGATCTGAATGCATAAATAATTAGTCTAACATTTTATAGGCTTGGATGCAATAACATAGAAGAAGATCTAGTTACTGTACTTAACATAATATGATTAACAAAAAATAACATAATGGGAATGGTTACTGAACCAATGCGCTACAAAACAACATTCTATTTAGATGCAAACTAGATAAATGCTTAAATCAGATATCTAATGGATCAATATTGATCTCGGATGAATAATAATTTATGCTAAATAATTAATTGTGATTTGAGGTTAAGAATGGAAATCCTACTGTAACTAGCTATAACAATAAGAAACGGAATAAGAACCTAGAACCACTATTGGGAAAATGGAAATGGAATAGTCATTCCTCCCAACCAACTCCTAGAGAAGCCAAATCACTTTCTCTAGAACCCCCAATCATGTTTGCTGAACCAGGAGAGAAAAATACACTAATACGCCATATCTTGCATTATCAAACTCAATCCCCGTCCAATGCTACCCTCCTGCTTGCTAATTGGCATACTATTATATAGTATTTTTCCTAGGCCTTAGTCCTTTATGAGCCTCCTACTCTTTAGCACTAAACAAAGAGTTGTGATGTGATTTTGGGGAAGATGCCTCTTGCACCTTGAGTTCTCACTCAGAAGCTACAAGAACTTGTGTTTTCTTTTTTTGGGTCAACGAACACTTTTCAACAATTATTTCATTTTTTCCCCTTCAGTACATTTTATTAACAAAAGAAAAATTCATTACATTTGTTTTATTTTTTACTTTCTCTCAAAAATAATAAAATAAAATATCTGAGAAGAAATTAATAATAAATTATTGCTTCTTGGTGTATTACATACACCTCCTCTTATAGGATTACACGATCCTCGGTTTTATTAACTTTTTAATTTATTCTTCCATGTCTTCATCTTGGAATAGGATTGGATATGCCTCTTGCATAACACTTTCCAAATCCCAAGTAGATTCTTCCAAACTAAGGTGTGTCCATTGAACCTTGACTTGTATGATGGTATATTTATGGAGTAAGATTTCTCTCTTATCGAGATTACACTCTGGTACCACCTGGAAATCTCCTTTAGGTTCCACATGTATAACATCCCAATCGATTACATGAGTAGCATCGTGAATATATTTATTCAAAATGGAAACATGAAAAACGTTATGTACTTTAACACTAGGTGGTAGGGCCAACTGGTGTGAAACTCTCCCTACTTTATCCAAAATTTCAAATGGCCTGCAATACGTGGGTTCCAACTTTGAATACTTTCTCAATTTCAAAGATATTTTCTTGGGATTTACCTTTATGTACACATGTTTAGAATAATCAACCCATAGTTTACCCACTTAGACATTAATTTAATTATTTTTGTCTTATTTGGCTAGTTCATGTGTCCCACCTTGTGCAAGTTGCTATTTTCCTATCCATAATGGTCAAACTTGCCTTATTTGACTCATGTAGCACATGGGAGAGCTAAAGGAATCAATTCTACTTTATTCCTGGCCTCCTAGGTGCCCTTCTGCTTTTTCTGCTTTATTGCCTGCTTTTTCAGTGTTTTAAGGCAAAAGGAAAAGCTAAACTAGGTGAGGTTGATTAGTTTTTTGTCCTACACATCCTCCTCTCTTTTCTCCATGCAAAAGCATGTATGAGCTTCCATCCCACCACTCTTTAGCTTGCCTAAGCCTTTTTTCCAATTCGTGAGCTCCATGACAGATTTGGGATCAGCTTTTTACACCTATGGGGGATTTGCTTATTTTTGGTAAGCCTGCTTTATGCTAGATTTGATTTGCTCCTCATGCAATCGAATCCTTGATGTATTCTATTTATTCAGCAGCCTATGTTATTACAGGGTTGGCTATTGTACACTTACATAATACAGTTTAGTGTTACAGCTCCATTTTCAGTCTCTTTTGTGAGTGATTTTGCATGATCAATTGTTAATTGTTGTGAGTAAAATTAATCTATTACTGGGTTTAATTTCCACACACATGCTTACCTACCTGGAACTCTATAGGATTTCTTTTTAGGTTAGCATAAATTTTATGCATGTCTTGTGCAACCTTCAAGTTTTGTTTCACAAGTTTCACGGTTACTTCCATATCCTTTAACAATTTAGTTCCTAACATTAACCTATCAACTGTACTTCTCCAAGAAATTGGAGTATTAGATTTGCGTCCATAAATAATTTCAAAAGGACTCATACGTGTTGATAGTTGAAATTTATTATTGTAAGCAAATTCCACTAAGTTTAAGTAGTCTTCCCATTTACCTGGTTTGTCCATTACATACATTCTCAACATGTCTTCTAGGACTTGGTTTACTCTTTCAAACTGCCCATCTATTTGTGGATGATACGCAGTAATGGAGTTGATCTGAGTTCCTGACCCTTTAAACAAATCCTTCTATAAATTTCCTGTAAATTTTACATCTCTATATGAGATTATTACCTTTGGTATGCCATGTAACCTAAAAATATATTTCATAAAAATATATGCAATGTTAACATCCTTATACGTAGATTTTACAAGAGTAAAATGGGATGATTTACTTAACTTATCGACTACAAGCATAATGGAGTCATGTTGCATTATTTTTTTAGGTAGACCTATTATAAATTTATTGCTAATTATTTCCCACTACCATTCTGGAATTGGTAGCGGTTGCAATAACCCTACAGGATGTTGGTCTCCTGCCTTTACTTGTTATCATTCGATGCAGCGAGCTAAGCACTCTGCTACCTCTTTCTTCATGTTAAGCCAAAATAACTCAGGGATGTCATGAATAAGGTTGTTTATGTAACTCATTCATGACTGTTAATTTGATTTATGTTGTATTTGGTAGGTACGACCTGTTTTTATGCAACACTAATCATCTTCTAGTTAGGCTAAAATCTGTTTTATTTGGTTATTTTCATTTTCAACAAGCTTTTATTTTAAGTTTTGGTATTCTTTATCAGAATTTTTTTCATTTAAGATATGATTTTCCATATCTGATTCGTAACTATTGCTTTCAAATAGTAATTTTGTGTGACGACTCAAAGCGTATGCAACTTTATTTTATTTTCCATTTATGTGTTTTATTTCAAAGTCCTATTCACTTAGTAAAGACAGGCACCTGGTCTGTCTAGCATTTAGATTTTTTTGGTCAAATAAATATTTTAAACTTATTTTATATTACATTAACATAAAGTTTCTTTCGATGAGGTAGTGTCACCACATATTTAAAGCATGTATAATTGCAGCAAGTTCTAAGTCATGCGTAGTGTAATTCTTTTCATGTTATTTTAGTTTTCTAGATTCATAAGACACAATGAAATTTTCTTGTATTAACACCCTTCCTAATCCTTCCTTACAAGCATTGGTACATAGGATGAAATCCTTAAAACGCTCAACAATTTTTAGGATAGGGGCAGTAGTTAAAATGTGTTTTAATTTATTAAACTTTCAATACACTATTCCGTCCACTCAAACTTTTTACCTTTATTCTATAGTAAATTTATGTGGTAGTTTATCTTAGAGAATCCTTCTATGAACTTTCTATAATAAATGGGAAACTGTGAGATTATGATCTGCAGTTTCTGAATTTTTCTGGTTTTCTGGTTTTCTGCAGTTTTTTGGTCGAGAGTCAAACCATGGTTTGAATTTCCTCGAGACTTATCCACTCAAAAATTTTGATCTAGGGATCAATACATGTGCTCTAGGGAGGCTCAACTTTATATGGAATCATATCTCCAAAATTCCAACTTTGACAAAAACCCTAATTTCTTGCCAAAGGGAGAAGAGAGAGAGTTTCACCTTGTGAAATCTATCCTATTCAGGCTAGCTTTGATACCATGTTAAGATTCCATATGCTAATATAGATAACATCAGTATTCAATTCAATTTCACAATAATAACATATAGAGGATCACTAAAAGAAACACAGTGACAAGATAGACACCGATTTATCCTGGGAAACCCTCTAAGGGAAGAAAACCTAGCAAAACTTTCTCTATATAGATGCATCAAAAGTACAAAGAAAAAACCCCAAACAAGTGCTCTTTCTCCTTGCACGTCTCTCTCTCTCTCTCCTATGCGCTCTACATAATTGAGTGTGTATCTCCAAATGATGAGCACACCACTTCTATTTATACTTTATCTTCCACTTGAGTTTTTCCCTAACTAGGTCGACCCCAACAAACTTACTTGGCCGACTTACCTAGGAAGACACAAAACAATATAATATTACTTTCTACAGGGTTCTATTGACCCAAGTTACAACGGAGGTTTTACCTCATGACTCTATGATGACCAAATACAATAATAATATCTCGACGCGGGAATAAAACATCTCTGATAAATTACAACAATAAAATACATTTAGAATATTCTTCGAAGTTTCAATATTTAAACAAGAAGAGTCTAAGATGTTTCAAGGAACAAGGGTACAAATATGGTTTGGGTTATAGAGGGATAAATGAATGGAGTGATAAGAAAGAAAAGAGCATGATTACCCGTTAGTGGGGCTTCAAGTTTAGAACGGAAAATGATATAGTACATATTAAAGGATAAGGAGGCATTTCCCTTGTGAACAATAGGCTTTTAAATATCTTGCTACTTATCTCCATTAGATTTCTAATCTTTTTTCCATTTTTCATAAGTCCCTTGGAAATGCATAGCACAAGCCCATGCAAATACACTTATTTTTCATGGGAGGTTGTACACCAGCTCTAGAGTAAATAACCAATATCACTATATCTTGTTTTCAAATACCTAAATATCTCACTTGGTTTCTATTTCCTCTCACCCTCAAACATCCTAGATTTGTATTAAAAAACAGAAGATAATTGCCCTCCAAAATTGTCATCCAAAGATATCAACATGTCATGGGATGCATCTAGGAAAACACGTGTGGGCTCTCCAATGTTTCTAAAATTTGCAATTAAGTTTCTCAATGATTTACTTGTTATTGAACCAGTACTCTTACTAAATTGCATAGTTCTAGATCTAGAAGATTTCTTAATTCTAGTGAGTTTGAAATTCTAGGAGAAAACAAATTCGTCTCTACCACCATTAAGCAAAATTAGATGTCACAAGCCCATGGATATTTACTTGAAGAGCACATTTATCCATATTACAATGACATGTAAAATGTTAATTATAATAAATAATTTATTAAAAAGACCAAGTACTAATAAAAAAGAGAACAATCTAACTAAAAATCACATTGGTTCATAATACAATGACATTTAAAATCTTAATTATAAAAATAGGAGCAAGTTCTCTATTAACTTTTGATCAATGTAATCAAAATATTTTGTATCCATTAATTCACTAATTATAAAAAAAAATCCCTTCGTGAGTCTCATTGTAAATATGACCTTGTTACCCTCATATGCGTTTATATCTTCCATTTTGGGTTTCATGGTAATTTATATTGTTATTCTTAAATGCATCTTGATTAAGATTTAAAGGAGATTAGTTAAATGGTTAATTAGGTTCATTTAACTAAGCTTATTTAAATGGTTAACTATAACCAGTTAAGAGTTGAATGGTTCACTTGAACAATTCAACTAAGCTCATTTAAATGGTTAACTAGAACCATTTAATTATAATGGTTTTTGTTTGTTTTATGTTTACAAAACTTTTTGTTTTTCAATTCATGTTTTAAATTTATTTATAACTCCAAACGGCTTCAAAAATGACGAATGGACCAGCCACAAGTTGAGTGGTTGTACTAGTAAATATAAAAAGTATTTCTCAACAATGTCAAAGATCCATGATTATTTAGTATAAGAGTACATATATCCATAGTACATCCACATTTAAAATTTTAAATATAATAAATAATAATAACAAGACCTTACAAAGAAAAGTGCAAGATTTAATTGAAAAGCACATTTGTTCCTTACACAATGACATTTAAAATCTTAATTATAATATACAATAATAAAAATGCCTAGCTAAGAAAGAAGAGCAAGTTTTAGGAATTAATTGGGAAACTCTTATAATCAATGAAAAATCAATACTTTGATCAAAATATCAACTCCAAAAAAAAATTTAGAAATTTTAAGATGACAACTCTAAATTATGTTAATAACCACCTTACTTCAAACCAAAATACTTAAATTGATTGAAAGGATAAATAATTACATTGACAATCATTAGAACATAACATTGAAATTATAGCTATTTGGCTTGCTAATCATTTTAGAGATCTCTGAAATGCCACAAACAACAAACAAATAAAGCTCAAGACCAATGATTTTAATATGAATACTTTATCACCATGTTATCATTATTGAAATACAATGGAGATATGCATATTCGTGTTTATACGACAAAGACCAAAATTTTTAACACCAAGCAGTTTTCATCATTCTATGGCATAGGTGAAACAATTTCGAAAGAATTTCAAAGTTACTCGTGCCCCTAAAAAACACTCTATTAACATATAGACACATAAGTTCCCTTTAGACTGAAGTTCGCTCTAATGGCGAAAAATCACATTATTTTCTCAAGGCTGCAAATAAGCCTTATTGTTTTTGCCAAATGCGTTTTCTCCACTGTACAAAAAATAAAGAAACCCATCTTCATCCTTGTGCTCCTTATACACAATACACATCAGGGCGGCTACACATAAATGAATACACCATTAACAACTGAGGCTCTCTACAAAGATAGTAATCACATTAAAATGTTTTTTTAATAAGGAGTTCAACCCAAAAATGCCATAGAATAATATCTTGAAATTTTTGAAAAAGAAAATGCCAAAGCTGATCATGAGATTAAAATCGATAAGATTTAACTTACTAGTAGGTGGAAGCACATTGGTAACAAAAATAAATATTGCTTTCTATGCACCTATATTTATTCTCTTGCATATCATATGTACAAACTGTCCAATGGTATAATCTGTTGGAATAACATATCTACAAATCCGAAATGATGATCCATTCAACTATAATTTTAAAAATCTTTGAAAAGTTAGATTTATTTTCTTGTGTATCATATATATACATAGCCTTATTGTCACATGATAGGGTGAGGGAAGAACATATTTTTCATTATGGTTGATTTCGAAAAAAAACAATCCATTTGAATACTTATTAACTAAAAAAATTTAAGGTTTTTTATTTCAATACTTAACTCTAAAAAAATAGGATTTTGTATTTTACAATGTTAATAACTATGCAAAGGGTAAAGTATGGGATTAAATTAAATGGATCTAAAGAAATTGAGGCTACTAATTGTTAAATGTTTGCATACTTTGTTATATTGAAGTCAAGTATTAGTAAGGATGATATATAAAATATAGTGAGGGACCCAACATGGAGACCTAACATCTTTATGTAGAGGTTATCAGCTAATTACTTCCACCCATAATCTTGCATATTTTTTATGTGTGGTCAAATAGATAATTGTGACCTCAAAACTCAATGTAATATTTTAACAAGATAGTTTGAAGATAAGTCCTTACTTATTCTTGTCAATATCTGGAATGTCACTTTTTCTACCTTCTCAACAATAACCTGCAAAATTTCAATAGAAAATCATAGAAAATCAATAAGAAAACTAATTCTATAAGTTATAACAATCAAAATGAATTATTATTTCTATCTTCTATTTGATGAAAATTTCTTTTGCAAACCAAATTATATAATAATAGTCAAATATTAAAAAATTCAACTTATCAAAAAGTAACTTATTTAAATAACAACACATGGATGGATCTTACAGGTATGGAATTTGGATACTTGTTACACATTCTTTTAGCCTTGACTTTTCTCCTCTCCATAAATGATGCCATCAATGTTAGTTAATCTTTTTAAAACAAATAAGAAAAAATAACATTTCTAAAATTATTGAATTTTGAGAAAAAAGAAAATTAAAATGCCCTTATACAAATCAAAAATTAATTGATTAATTAATCACATATTCCATATCTATGTTAATTTATATTGATTAGAGATTAATTAAATTTATTGGAGATATGTCCTTGAGAGTTGTTGGATTTGCAAGGAAAATGAAGAGGATATTCACCACTCATTAATTATGCCACTTTCATGATATGTTTAAGTATTGAAAGAAGTTTTGTGTGGGGCTTCATTGGAAAGTTGTATGAGAAGAAAAATGAAAAAAGTTATAAACTTTGCAAACTAGTATTGCATGAAGTATTTAGATTGTTAGTTTTTTTAAGGACAAGTTCATGCTCGTTATACAATGTACATACAAAAAATGACAAACCTCGAAGACAAGTTGTTATAGTTAGAGAAGTTGTTATAAAATAGGCTAGGGGAGTCTTATATTTGAGGGATGAAGATGTAACAAAGTTTAATGTTGGGACTAGGTAGAGGTGCAAACAACTTTGCATAGCTAAGGACTCTCAAATTGATACTCTTGTGGTGTTATGCATTTTATAAAATTCCACAACCTTTTATGTTGGACACAACTCTATGAATATGATTATCCATATTTCTATTGATTTATTTATGGTGGAATTATGATACATGAGTTGGGTAGGACATTTTCATGTGGTTCTTGCTTTTGGGCATGCAATTTGAGTTTGTTGGGAAAATTATGTTGTATTTTGGGTGATGTGAGAATATCTTTCTCAAGAATAAAATAAGAATATAAGAGGGGTAATTCTAGTAGGTTTTGCATAGATTCATGATATTGGGATCTTGTTGAAGGAATGGAGCCATTCTAATATTCCTATGAGAAAAAATGTTAAATACATAGAAGAAATATAAGATTAAAAAAAATATTTATTGACTTTTAATGGAATGAAATATATTTTTCCTAAAATCATTATTTTTCTCGAAGCACCTTTGTGGTCTCCATCATGGATCAAAACTAAATACACTGATTTATTTTTTTTAGTTTTTGTTAAATCATTTTTTTATTACTATCATGTTCCAACATTTTTAATACCTAACATGTTTAAATACATCTAACTACTCCCAAAAAAAAATGATCTTAAAAAATGAAGTATTCATTCAAATAGGTATTTCCTTAATTTCACTTAAAAATACACACATTCCTAGATTTTTAGAACTAGTGATTTCCCATTGTTAAGGAATGTGACTCTAAGAAAAGATGAATTAGAATATACCTAAAGGTTGAATTTTCTTGAAGTTATTATTTTCTATTATTAGATGATCTCCTTTGCCAATCCACTTCTCGGGTTTCCAATTTCACATGTATAAACAATAATCATAAAACTTATTAAAACTAAAGATATATACAAACAAACCATTCAAAAGTATCCTAAACTTAAAGCATGACAAAAACATACAAATCTCTTTAAACCATTTTAATCATTTTAATTTTGAAATAAAAACATACAAATATCTTTAATATATATGTATGTACTTCAACATTTAGTTAAATCTTCTAGCATGGTTAGTTTCCACCACCTAGGTTCATATAGTGGTTACTGTTTATTTGTCACTCACAAACTAGAAAACATAAAAAGATTGGTCTCCAATACGGTGCTTATGTTGTGTATAATGATAGTTGTTTCTTTGTCACTCACAAAGCAGCAAACAGAAAAAGATTAGTTCCACCACCCTGGTTCTGTAGTGTATAGTGGTGGTTGTTTCTTTGTAACTCACAAACTACACAAACTAACAAACAGAAAAGGATTGGTTTCCCCTAGCCTAGTTCTCTAGTGTATAATGGAAGTTGTTTCTTTATTATTCACAAACTAAGAAACATAAAAGGATTGGTTTCCACCATCGTGGTTTTGTGGTGTATAATGGTAGATGTTTTTTTGTCCTCTAAACGTTACTATATAAACTAAAATAATGTTAAGCCAAAAAATCGAAATCCTACTAAAAGTGAAAGTGAGAATTATAAACAGTATTACATAAGAGAGTACAGGCCACAAAGAAACTTGAAGCTTAGGTTAAATGAAAAAAAAATATTGCAAATCAAAGCTAATACTACAGCTTTATGGTCCAATTAAAAAAAAAATCAGCAACTTTTCTTTATAATGAGAATACCAGAATCCATGTTGATGAAACCCCACTGAACAAAGATAAATCCAAAGACGTGAAATATAAGGCAGCCTGTTTTTACTATAATGTCAAAATACTCGCAAAATTTTATAAAATTGTTGAGAATTAGTCTAGTAGTCGAGTTTTACTCGAAAAATAATTTAGCCGTGACAATTAGTCCAAAAGGAGAGTCTTACTCGTAAAACAATTACAGAGAAATGTGTACTTTAATATATGAATACTTAAAATGCAATTATAGAGATAATTGTGATTTACTTATATGAATAAGTATTAAAGGAAATGTATTTTGAGGTAAAACCATAATAACATCCAATAGAAAAAAAAATCAATTGTAAGGGTATTTTTTGGGGAAAAGGGAAAAAGATCATAGATGTGGGTATACTTTTTAGGGGAGCCCTGGTTTAATTTGTAGAAGAATAATGTTAGGGTGTCTTATATTCATTTGTATTTATAGTTATTATAAAATTATAAAAATATGTTTATTTTTTAGGAATTTTTATACACCTAGGACAAATCTCTATGGAGGAGATGTTGTCACTTAAGGTAAGGTAAAGTAACATAACTTGACTTAACCTTACCAAAAATTAAATAAAAAAGTAATTAAAAATTAATGTGGGCTTATAAAATAATAAAATTAAAACCAAATGAAAAGTAATTAAAAAATCCATGTAGCTTCATAAATAAAAAACAATAATTATTATTATTATTATTATTATTATTACTATTTATTGATGTGTAAAAAAATTAAAATAAAATAAATTTTACACATCAAGCAATTTAATCCCTCTTAATAGATGCTCGTTTAGGATAATATCAATTTAAGATTATTAAATTGATTCATTTGTGATGTAAAGATTTATTTCATGGGGATTATAATAGTATATGGCATTCTATCCATGACCTATGTCCTAGAAATACATTGGTAATTAGAAGATCACTTCCAAGTTTTAGCCCAATCATGGATCAAGTCACAGAATACATCATTGTTATATCATATATTTCAAATTGTCTTAGTTTTTCCTCCAGGGAAGATATTCAATTCCTAAGGCATGTCTTATGGTTAAGATGTGGTGATTAAATCAATTTGCTTAAATGCAAAATAATCAATTTTCAACCCCATAACCCCATATCTTGTATTGGGCCAGAGACCAATCCATGATAAGTCTAATATTTTAAATTGGACCCATATTCATATCTTAGGGAAATTATTCATTTTTCAATGTCAATATCATACTCTACTTCATCATCCATAAATTATGAGTTGAATAATATTATATTATGGAATACCCATAGAATTTAGACCCATATAATTTGTGCACAAACCTTGAAATTAGGATTATATTCCTCATGTGGGAAAATATTATTTTTATAGGCCATATATCATAGTTCAAGGCTCATTCATAGCCTATGAGAGTTGAAAGCATGTTTAAGGAATTAGTTTAAAACAAAAATAATGAACTTCATTATTTTGGTTGATTTACTCCTTAAAAATGCCTTAGAAATCTTGATGCTAGGGCATCCTTTTAAAATGAACATTTTTGCAATCAATGACTTCAATTATGGATAAGATGTAAAATGTACAACTAACACTAAATCTATTTTGTAATAAGTCAAGAGGAGGGGTCAAATTGAAAAATAAGACAATAAAATTTTAACAATACATACATCATTAATATATGTAAAATATGTATAATCACCAAGCAATGGTGGACAAATTTATCTTATTAGTACTATGCCAAATATTAGGCTATTTTTTAATTCCCTCTCAATTTAGTATAAGAAACTCCAATACCCCGGAATTATGCTACTATGATTTGAATTTTGAAATAAAACATACAAATCTGTATAATATATGTATGTACTTCAACATTTAGTTAAATCTTCTAGCATGATTAGTTTCCACCACCCTGGTTCTATGGCCTAGAGTGGTCACTATTTCTTTGTCTCTCCCAAACTAGTAAACAAAAAAAGATTGGTTTCCACTACCCTCATTATGTGATTATGTGGTGTATAATGATCTTTGTTTCTTTGTCACTCACAAACTAGCTAGTATAAAAAAAATTAGTTCCCACCACCCTGGTTCTGTGGTGTATACTGGTCATTGTTTCTTTGTAACTCACAAACTAGCATTGTTTATGTGGTGTATACTGGTCATTGTTTCTGTGGTGTATATTGGTCATTGTTTCTTTGTAGCTCACAAACTAGCATTGTTTTTTTGTGGTGTATACTGGTCATTGTTTATGTAGTGTATACTGGTCATTGTATACTCGTCATTGTTTATGTGGTGTATACTAGCCATTGTTATATGGTATATAATGGTAGATGTCACTTTGTCATTCACAAACTAGGAAACATAAAAAGATACAACAACGATATAATCAGTTTGTATAATGTTTCCTTATTTTTCCAAGGGGCTTATCAAACCAATGAGCACTTTAAATCCCAATTTCCGATAGTTTCCAGCATGGGCACCTCAAATATCAAATTCCCATGGTTGGATGCAAGCACTTTGCTATTTATTATGATGTCCTAAACCTATAATCTAAAGTGAATTGACCTATCCTAAATTATATCTACTTACCTTCTCTCATAATTAATTTCACGTTGAGAATTAGTACAGCAGGAGAGTTTTACTCGAAAAACATTTTTGCACTGAGATTTAGTACAGGAGGAGAGTTTTAGTCGAAAAACAATTACAGAGACAGTTGTGCTCTAGTTACATGAATACTCAAAATGAAATTATATGAATACTAACAAACCCAAATGTATGTCATTGGGGAAATCAACATTAAGGGTAAAATGATAATAACTATCATGGGAGAAATCAACATTAAGGGTATGTATTTTTAGAGAGGGAAAGACCATAAGGGTATGTCTTTTTGGAGAGGGAAAGCCCATAAATGTGGCTTAGTGTGGATAATAATTTTTAAGATATTTATTCTTGCAAGGTTAAAGGCCCATAAAACTAGGTAATACATTTTAGGGCACTTTTAGGGAGGGATAAAGCATATTGTAAAATCTGTTGAAGAATAATGTTAGGGTACTTTATAGTCATTTGTATTTATAGTTATAAATGGGTAAATATTTATTTTGTAGGGTATTATTGCACATCCACTATAAAACTATGTGGGTGAAATGTTGTCACTTTTAAGGTAATGTAACCTTACCAAAAACAAAATAAAAAATAATTAAAATATTCATGTGAAGTCAAATTAAAAGTAATTAAAAAATCCATGTTCCCTAATGAAATAAAAATACAAAATACAAAATAGTATTACTATTATTATTTCTTGGTGTCTAAAAAAATTAAGATAAAATAAATTTTAAACATCAAGAAATTTAATCCCTCCTAATATATGGGGGTTTAAGATAATATCAATTTATGATTATTAAATTGATTCATTTGTGATGTGTGGTTGGAGGGAAGATGTGATTGTAAAGGAAAAGGTGATGCCTAGAGAGCCTCACCTCTCAATGGAGAAACCAACTTATACCACACTTAGACCCAAAACAAAATGAGAGACACAAGATTGAAAGCCCAAAAGTTCTTTGCATTAGGAGGAAAGAAGCATTTTTATAGTAATTACAAAGGGACCTCATGGATGAGGCCAAAGAGAGAACAATAAATGATGCTCATTCTTTATAATAATATATCTAATATATCTACTTCAATATTTAGTTATTGGTGGGATAAAACCCAATAAATTTCCTAGGGAAGTGTGGCCTCCCATACACCCCATTCCTCTCAGTTGAAGTGGAAAGCGTCCCTACTTTACTACCTCCAAGATGATGTTTGAAGCCATGCGTACAAAGAGGAGAAGCCAAATGTTGAAAAGGTGCCGAGTTGTGTTGCGACTGGTGGAGATCCGAAAGGATGTGTAGATGGTGTAAGATGCGAGCAGGTGGGGATGCCTAGGACGTTGTTGTACATATTGTGCTTTTAGATTGTGAACCTCCTCTCATGGTGGTGGAGATCTGTGCGCCACTTGGGCTAGGAGACCTGTGTATCCACCGGCAAATGAACTAAAATGAGAGATGTGTGAGCTTTTATAGATTTGTGAACGTCCTCTCTTGGTGGTAGAGATATGTGCGCCCATTGGGATAGGAGACCTGTGTACCCACCTGCACTCATACATAAAACTTGAGAAAGGTGTGATCTTGAATGATACAAAAAAGCAAAAGAGGACCTCGAAACCCATGAAGGAGCTCTCTGCAAACAAAACTGTTTGAAGTGTTGTAGAGTAATGCTGGAGGATTGGGAAAATAACAAAAATGGAAGTGAAAGAGAACCAACTAAAAGAGAATTAATACTGCTGCAAAGTAAAACCAGCGCAGAGCTTGGACTTAAAAAAGGAATGGATCCCTATGGAAAGGTTGCGGAAGCCAAAGAATATGAGAGCCACCAAAAAGGATATCATAAGTGTGCCCATACGATTGAAGGGAGCCGAAGTACTTCTCATGCTTGTCTTGATCCCATAGATATGGGGAAAAAAAGTTGAACTGCTTAGTGTTGAAGATGCCATGTTGAAGATGGCTTGCTAGAGAATGCCAAATAAACTTTTGAATAGTGTTGAAGATGCCATGTTGAAGATGGCTTACTGGAGAATGCCAAACGAACTTCTGCATAGTGTTGAAGACGCCATGTTGAAGATGGCTTGCTCAAGAATTCCAAATGAACTTCTGAAAATGTCGCTCAATCGATGTCAAGGTAGGACCACTGGTGGCTTGCCCAGGCGTGTCTTTATCAAAAGAACCCGTTGTATGATGAACCGACTAAGTCAGATTGTCCACTGGAGGAGAGCCAAGGTATTAATTTCCTCCCATTCAAAGACGAGGAGGAAACACAGGTGTCTCACTTGGGCAGAACAACAAAGGAATGGTCCATTCGACTGGATCCCAATACATTCCTAGCACCATGCATTGACAAAGCCACATGCATTGATAAGAAGGGTGCAATATGCCATTTGATCTCTCGTTGGGATTGATCTTCTCGCTTATGTTTCTCAAGTAGTGAAGCGGCTTCACTATTTCAGGTGGTGCTAACTCTAATACCACGCATATGAGAATCGGCGGGGGGGGGGGGGGCGCAAGTGACAAAGGAAACACACAGGCCTCAGTCAAAAATAAACAACGGGGAGGGCCTAGGCTTAATGGGATATCCGTGGGAGCTGGAACAAGTAGGGCACTGCAACGGATTAGAAAAATGTGAGCCCTTGGTAGCAACAGACTTGGAGTCGAAGGAAACGCAGAAGATAGGGACAATGGCAGCAATACCTAATGGATCTAAGTATGTGCAATACCTGATGAATCTGCTAAGGGAATTCCTAGGCAGCTGAGCAGTTGATTAAGGGAGGGATTTATTATTTTCGAAGGAAATCCGTTCGATGAATTGTTTAAAAAACTTTCAGGAGCCATGGAAGGACCAGAACAACTCAAGCTACAATCTTATGACAAGATATGGATGAAACAAAAAATTTATGTAGGGATCAATGATGTAACTCGCACATTGGAGAGAATGCCCATTGCGAAAGCCGTTCATAAAAATATACCATATATCAAGCACCCAGAACTTGTGCCAAAAACTTTTGATCTATGTGGGATCTGCGTGCACCCTCGTAACGCATGTGAGGGAGGAGGCATTGTTTCATAAAGCAAAGTGGAGGTGCAAGGTTCAAAAAACAAATGGTGGAGGGAGGAGCAAGGTTCATGCAGCAATTGGTGGAGGCGCAATACCTAATTCGTGGGTAGGCAGAAACGTGCGTGAAGGCAATGATCAGAGGTGTGGAGTTAGGGAAGTGATGAATGGGTGTTGCGTGAATGGTTGCATCCTCTAATATGGCGCCTTACCTAACGCAGTAATTCTGGTTATTTAACACATGCTCAGGTAAATGGACGCAGTTGTATTTTAAGTCTACTCCCAGCGACTAGAAGGGAGAGTAATGTGCTCCCAACGTTATGGGAAAATGTGGATGCAGGATGGTAAGTAAATGCTTAAACATGTGCGGCGATGGTGCGCATGGCTTCTTGCATGCGTGTCTACTCAAAATTCAAATGGGAGGACGTAATAGTATTCAGCAGGAGTGCTTCTCAAATGACGCAAATAATACGCACTTCTCCTGCCATAGATTTGGCTAACTCTTCAAAGTAGAGGTACTCTCTGCGCAAGGCCACAACGTAGCCATAGTGAAAGGATCAGTGGTGTTTTTTTCAGTTGTGCATGAGTGAATACAAAAGAAACACAATACCTAAAACCTAGCCAACAAGACAAGAAAAGAAATGCATGACTTTTTCCAGAAATGAGAATGATCGGGTAGAGGAGTGAAGGATCTCATACCAATTGATCTGTCGTTTGATACCAATTGATCTGTCGTTTGAGGGAATATATGGTTGCAAAGGAAAAGGTGAGCCTCGCCTCAAAATGGAGAAACCAAAATACCACACTCAAACCCAAAACAAAATGAGAGGTCCACAAGAATGGCACCAGAAAAGTTCTTTACAAGGCAAGATGCTTTTTTATCATGGACGAGGCGAAAGAGAGCACAATAAATATTGCTTATTCTTTATAACAATATATCTACTTCAATATTTAGTTAATGTATTAGGCAATATATTGGGTTATATTCCCACGAATAACTAAATCTTGAAGTATATATATTATTATAAGGAATGAACAACATTTATTGTGATCTCTTTAGCCTCATCCATGAGGTCCCTTTGTAATTACTATTCCTAATGCAAAGAAATTTTCTAGTTCCATTCTTCTGTCTCTCATTCTGTTTTGGGTCTGAGTGTGGTATTTTGGTTTCTCCATTGCAAGACCTATGTACCCACTGCATTCATACGAAAAACTTGAAAAGGGTGTGATATTGAATGATAAAAAAGAAAAAAAAGGACTTCGAAACCCATGAACTCTCCGCAAAAAATATTGTGTGAATTGTTGTAGAGTATTGTTGGAGTATTGGGCAAATAACAAAAATGGAAGTGAAAGAGAACCAATTGAAAGAGAATTAATACTGCTGCAAAGTAAAACTGAACCACAAAAATATGAAACCGGTGAGGAGGCTACGGAAACTAAAGGATATGAGAGCCACCAAAAAGGAGATCATAAGTGTGCTCATACGAGTGAAGGGAGCCGAAGTAGTTCTCATGCTTGTCTTGCTCCCGTAGATCTGGAAAAAAAAAGTTAAACTACATAGTGTTGAAGATTCCATGTTGAAGATGGCTTGCTGGAGAATGCTAAATGAACTTATGATTAGTGTTTAAGATTCCATGTTGAAGATGGTTTGTTGGAGAATTCCAAATGAACTTCTACATAGTGTTGAAGATGCCATGTTGAAGATCTCTTGCTGGAGAATGCCAAATGAACTTCTGAAAATTTTGCTCAGTCGATGTCAAGGCAGGACCACTGGTGGCTTCCCCAGGCGTGTCTTTATCAAAAGAACCCACTATATGATCAACCGACTGAGTCATATTGATCACTCGAGGAGATTCAGGGTACTGATTTCCTTCCATTCGAAGACGAGGAGGAAACCCAGGTGTCTCACTTTGTTGTTTGGGCAGAACAACAAAGGAATGGTCCATTCGACCAGATCCCAATACACTCCTAGCACCATGCATTGAAAAAGCCACCTACAATCTGAGAAGGGTGCAAAATTCCATTTGATCTCTTGTTGGGATCGATATGATCGCATTGCTTTCTCATGCAGTGAAGAGGCTTCACTATTTCAGGTGGTGCTAACTCTAATACCATAGATATGAGAATAGGGGGGTGCAAGTGACAAAGGAAACACACAGGCCTGAGTCAAAAATAAACAACGGGGAGGGCATAGGCTTGATGGGATCTGCGTGGGAGCTAGAACTAGTAGGGGTCTGCAGCGGATTAGAAAAATGTGAGCCCTTGGTAGCAACAGACTTGGAGTCAGAAGAAACGCAGAAGATATGGACAATGGCAGCAATACCTAATGGATCTATGTGCAATACCTAATGGATGTGCTAAGGGAACGCTCACGAAGTTGAGTAGATGATTAAGGGAGGGATTGCTTATTTTCGAAGGAAAGCTGCTTGATGAATTGTTTGAAAAACTTTCAGGAGCCAATGAAGGAGTAGAACAACTCAAGCTACAATCTCATGAAAAGATATAGATGAAGCAAAAAATTTCTGTAGGGATCAATGATGTAAATCGCACATTGGAGAGAATTCCCATTGCAAACGCCATTCATAACAATATACCATATATTGAACACCCAGAACTTGTACCAAACACTTTTGATCTGTGTGGGATCTGCGTACACCCTCTTAATGCATGTGAGGGAGGATACATTGTTTCATACAAGAAAGTGGAGGTGCAAGGTTCAAACAACAAATGGTGGAGGGAGGAGCAAGGTTCATGCATCAAATGGTGGAGGCGCAATACCTAATTTGTGGGTAGGAAGAAATGTGCGTGAAGGCAGTGATCAAAGGCGTGGAGTTAGGGAAGCAATGAATGGGTGTTGCATGAAAGGTGTTGTGTCCTCTACGATGGTTCCATACCTAATGCAGTAATTCTATGCATCTAACACATGCTCAGGTAAATGGGCGCACGTTGTATTTTAAGTATGCTCCCAATGACTAGAAAGGGAGAGTAATGTGCTTCCAACGTTATGAGAGAATGTGGATCCATGCTGGTAGGTAATTGTTGAAACACGCGTGGCGATGGTGCACATGGATTCTTGCATCTCTGTCTTCTCATACTTCAAATGGGAGGAAGCAATAGTATTCAATAGGAGTGCTGCTCAAATTACGCAAATAATATGCACTTCTGCTGCCATAGATGGGGTGCAATCCTTGTGATAAGAAGGGAGCATCCTGCATGAAGAAATAGCCACTGATCTAGCTAACTCTTCAGAGCAGAGGTACTCCGTGCGCAAGGCCATAACATAGCCACAATGAAAGGCTCGATTGTGTTTTTCTTAGTTGTGCATGAGTGAATACAAAATAAATGCAATACCTAAAAGCTAGCCAACCAAACAAGAAAAGAAACTCATGGCTTTTTCCAGAAATGAGAATTATCAGGTAGAGGAGTGAAGGCTCTGATAACAATTGATCTGTCCTTCGGGGGCATATATTATTCCAAAGGAAAAGGTGAGGCACAGAGAGCCTCACCTCTCAATGGAGAAACCAAAATATCACACTCAGACCCCAAACAGAATGAGAGACACAAGAATGGCATTAGAAAAGTTCATTGCATTAAGAGGCAAGATGGCTTTTTATAGTAATTACAAAGGGACCTCATGGATGAGGCCAAATAGAGCACAATAAATGCTTCTCATTCTTTATAATAATATATCTACTTCAATATTTAGTTAATGTATTAGGTTATATCCCCATGAATATCTAAATATTGAAGTAGATATATTAGATATATTATTATAAAGAATGAGCAGCGTTTATTGTGCTCTTTTTGGCTTCATCCATGAGGTCCCTTTGTAATTACTATAAAAATGCATCTTGCCTCCTAATGCAAAGAACTTTTCTGGTGCCATTCTTGTGCCTCTCATTCTATTTTGGGTCTGCGTGTGGTATTTTGGTTTCTCCATTGAGAGGTGAGGCTCTCTGAGCCTCACCTTTTCCTTTGCAATCAAATCTGCCCTCGAACAGCAGATCAATTTGTGATGTAAAGATTTATTTCATGGGGATTATATTAGTATATGGAATCCTATACATGACCTATGAGCTAGAAATACCTTCCCAATTAGAAGATAAGTTCCAAGTTTCTATGCCTAAACTATCATGGATAGTGTCACCAAATCCATTCATGTTATGTTGTATTATTCAATTTGTCGTGGTTTTTTTCTCCTACCGAAGATATTCAATTCATAGGGCATGTCTTATGGTTAAGATGGGCTGGTCCCTTATGAGATTAAATAAATTTGGTTAAATGCAAAATAATTATTTTTCAACCCTATATCATGCATTGGGCTAGAGACCAATCCATGATAAGTTTAATATTTAAATTTGGACCTATATTCATATCTTAGTGAAATGATTCATTTTTTAATGTCAATATCATCCATAAACAATGAGTTGAATAATCTTATATTAGGGAACGCCCATATAATTTGTGCCCAATCCTCAAAATTAGGATTATATTTCTCTTGTGGGAAATATTATTTTTATAGGACATATATCGTAGTTCAAGGTCCATTCATAGCATATGAGAGTTGAAAGCATGTTTTAAGGAATTAGTTTAAAACACAAATAGTAAACTTCAATATTTTGGTTGATTTACCGCCTAAAAATGTCCTAGAAATCTTGATGCTGCCACATCACTACAAATGAATATTTTTGTAACTAATGACCTTGATTATGGATATTTTAAATTTAAATTTAGGCAAATAACTATAGTTTTAAGGGTATCCATGATGAATATTATATCTATAGGAACATCCATCCATACATCTATATTAATGTCCATAGTAACTTGTACAAAATTTTCTTTAGCAAAGGCCTTAATGCATATGAAAATGTCATTAAAGACAACAAAATTAAGGTTTTTTTTAATCTCATTGTCTCTTAATTATATGTAAAGTAAATGTCCTATATGGCCATGCTAACAAAAACATGATATTTATCCACACTCAACTCATTAGATGAGAATATAGATTAAGATTCACCATTAAAACGAATATGGTATGTGATAGGATGGTTGCAGTGGGTGATATTTTTATGATTTTGTCAAAAATCTCAATAACCTGAAATTTAAGGAATATTGTAATTTATTTTTCCTTATTTATTCCCATCTAATATATAAATTATAAATAATTATTTGTTGTATATTTTGTTGATTTCATGTAACAAATGCCATCTTGATTTCATAATTTTTGGCCTCAGATGCATTGAATGGTTAGAATGGGGAATTTTGGGATAAACCAATCTTATTATTGCCACCTGCTTTTTTGTGTAAGTTTGTTTGACCATTCATATTTTGTATTAATTTGTCACATTGGTCCAGGTCTCACAAAGAATACAGACAAATATGCATAAAATTAGCAAAATGGTGCTGCAATGGGAGTAGCAGCTCTGTATAATCAATGAATAATAAATAATACAATACAATGATCATGCAAGATGCATGAATTCCAAGACAATTCGAATTCCCAAGGAGGTCATTCGAATTGAATGAGTGGGTGTAGCTTAACTAACTGTAAGCCACAGTAAACACACTAGTGAACCAATTGATCAAGTGCAGATTGACTCAACTGAGTCCTAACTGAAGTTGAAGTGCAATGAATGACTGAGACTAACTGAAAGTAGCTCAGACACATGTCATTGCATGCCAACCAATAAGTGGTAGCACATCATTAACTCCAATGAACCCCGATGAGGTTAACTGAAGTCAAAGTGGCCATTAGAGGTGGTTGGAGGCGCCCTTGTTGACTCCACTTCATTAAATATTAATAAAATAATCAATTTAATGAATGGAGGTGCCTTCACCACTCCGCTTAATTGATTGTAACCATCAGTTAGCAATTAGGTGCATTTATGACACTCAGATCACTCCCGGAGTGCTCTAGTTAGCCTCCCCAAATGAAGGAGAAGGCTTAGTTGGCCTCCTTGACTGAAGGTAGGCATGGGTGTGCTCATGTTGACATCATACAGTGCTCCTATGATATCAATTAAGTCAATAAAACTTAGGATAGTGGTTTAACAAGGCAAAATTGACCAAATTAAGTGTGCATGTTGAGTAAATGTCTCCAACACCCCCCCTTAAGCTATACTCAGGAGAAGTAGAAACATAAAGTGCATAAAATGTTAGGGCCCCGTCAACAAAGGCCATAGGTCACCCTATACAATAATCAAACTCAAACAATGCTAAAAAATAAATCTAAGTGAGGAAAAGAGGGAAAACCCAATGGGAAAAACCCCCCCTCAAGCTGAACACTAAAAGTAGTCTGATCACCCTGATGAAGTCACCCTCAACAGTGAACGCAGGTAAGTGAACTTATTTTCTGAAAAACTCTTGGTGAAGATGTCTGCAATCTGCTCATCAGTTGGGCAGTATTGCAAAATGATGGTCTTGTCATGCACTAATTCCCTGATATAGTGCATGTGTATCTCTACATGCTTGGTCCTTTTCCTGGTAACTGGATCTATGGATATCTTAATAGCACGTTGATTGTCACAAAAGAGGATAGTGGACAAAGTACTACCAAGATCAAACTCTGAAAGAATGCCTTGCAACCAAACAGATTGGATGCAAGCATTCACCGCTCCTCGGTACTCGGACTCTGTTGAAGATAATGATATGGCGGCCTACTTTTTGCTAGACCAGCAAGTGGGGCCACCACCAAACATGAAGACATATCCAGAAGCAGACTTCCAATCAATAGAATCACCCACCCAATCAGAATCTGTGTAACCAACCAGCTCTAGCTCGGAGTCTGCAGCATAGTGAATGTCGTAGGTCCTGGTTCGTTGAATATACTGGAGGATCCTCTTGGCTTCCTTCCAATGAATATCATGAGGCTGTTGCATGTATCTTGACACAGCTTTCACAGCATAGCAGATATCAGGATGAGAATGAGTCAAGTAGAGCAAGCTACCTATCAGTTGTCAATAAATAATGCAGTCCATGGGAGGTGGGTTTTTTCCTTCTTCAAGGTTGATCCCTGAAAGGAAAGGGAATGGAGTAGCCTTAAATTCATACATGTTAAACTTGAATAACAAGTCTTATATTTATTTTTTCTGAGTGACCATTATCCCATCAAAATTTTGCTCAATTTCGAGCCCCAGAAATTCCATCAAGAGCCCCAAATTGCTCATTTCAAATGCATTGTGGAGAGCAGTTTTGATAACTGAAATAGAAGTAATTGTGCTACCTATAATCAGTAATTCATCAACATATAAAACAATAATAATCAAATTACCATCACACTATTTTATATACACATTTGGATCTGATTTACACCTTTGGAAGTTTTTCAAGAGAAGGAAGGCATCCATCTTGGAATACCACTCTCTTAGGGCCTGTTTTAACCCGTATAGTGACTTCTTTAGCTTGCAAACCAAAGATGGATCAGAAATGTAGCCCTCAAGCTGCTTCATGTATATCTCCTCATGAATATTTCCATGTAGAAATGCAGACTTAACATCCATATGATGCACTTCCCGGTGCTTAGATGCAGAAATTGCCAAAACTAGGCAGATGGAGTCCATTTTTGCGACCAGTGCAAAAGTCTCATGGTAGTCCACACCTTGGACCTAGGAGAAACCTTTTGCTACTGAAATTACCTTATATTTGTAGGTGCTTCCATCAGCAGCAACCATAGTCCGAAACATCCACTTGTATTGAACCAATTTCCTCTCCGGAGGAAGACAAACTAGCTCCCAAGGGGTGTTTTTCTGAAGAGAATTCATCTCTTCATCCATGGAAACTTGTCATCTTGGATCCTTCCAAGCATGGTATTAAGACTTAGGGTCTGAAATTATCATCAAATAACAATATTTGGATAGCAAGTAATCAGTACAAGAGAGTGCAATACTTTCTCTTTGGAAATCGGACCGATTCTCCTTAGATCATCCAAATTTTCAATGTTATCTCATGCGGAGGAGAGTGTCTGTCGGGCCCAAGTTGGGAGATGATTTTGTACTTCAGGTTCTGATTCAGCATCTGATGTTTGCTATACACTGATATCAAAAATCAGAGGATCCAAATCAAGGTCATCACCCTCAATTACATCATCCAAATATTCAGTAGAATAGGGAGGAAATTCAGCAGTTTTCTCCTTCACTAGTTCTACCTCCTGAAGAGGCTCATCGAACATGACACTCCTTTCATTGATGATCTATTTTGTTTTGATATCCACCAGCTTTAAACCTTTATATTCATCAAGATATCTGATAAACATACATTCAATGCTTTACAGTTACAAATCCCTCCTTTTATCAAACGAAATTCGGGCCCATGCAGTGGACCCAAACACCCGCAGATTTGACACATCCGGCTTGTGTATGAAATATGCTTCGAAAGGGATATTCCCTTTCATAGATGAGTGTGTCACTCTATTTTGAATATATGTTGCAGCATGCATGGCTTCTGCCCACAAATTTGTAGCCAACTTCTTTGATTCCAACATACAGGTGGTCATCTCCTTGAGAGACCGATTCTTCCTCTCCGCTACACCATTCTGCTAGGGAGTGTAGGAGACTGAATGTTGGATATGAATACCACTTTGGGAACATATATGTAGTAACTCATTACTAACATACTCCCCGCCATTATTAGATCTCAATATCTTGATCTTTTTGCCAGATGCATTCTCAATCAAGGCCTTCAATTCAGTGAATTTTTCCAATACTTTCGACTTCTTTTTTATAAAAAAGACCCATGTGTATCTAGAAAAGTCATCAATGAAATTCAAAATGTACCTTGATCCATTCATGGATGTGATAGGCATGGGACCACTGATATCAAAACTTATCAGTCCCAAGATGCATGATGCTCAGCTTGCCTTTCCCCGATCGAACTTATGGTGAGGGTGCTTTCCAACAACACAGCCCTTGCAAGTTACAGTGGTAGCTTTGATGATCGGGAGGCCTTCAACCATAGAATTATTTTGTAGTTTCTACAAGTATTTGAAGTTCATATGGCCAAACCTCTCATTCCATAGTCTACTAACTTCATTTCCATGAGTCAACAATGCAGTGGGCTTTGTATCCGCCACAAAATGGGAGAAATCATAGGCTTTTGCATGATGGTTTGTAAGGCCTTTGGCTACAAGTTTTCCATATGCAAGTTCTGTGATCTCTACATCATCTAGGATAAAGGAGACTCTCTTGAGAACTCCTGTATGTGTCATTTGATAAACACCTAAGAGGTTTGATGCAAGAGATGGTACATACAGAACATTGGAAAAATAACCATGCTCAAGATCTACAGTACCTTGTCCTTCGGATATGATTGTGGAGTCATCTCCCATGTGGATGGGAATGGATTTATCGGTCTCCAAAGATGAGAAGGAGTCTCTTTCAGCCATCATGTGGTTCGAATCTCCATAATATATCAAGAGTGCTTTGGAATTCGAAGTGTTTTCCATTAGGGTATGACCTCTTTCATGTTGTGGTTCTCGATCTTGTTGATCTCTCCTTTGAAAGCTTTCTGGAAGATTGATGTGATTTTTCTCAAGAAGAGAAGTAGCTTCATCAAGTTTCTTTTTCATGCAGGCATGTTCAGGGTGGAATCCCTTCCCACAATATGAACACTTGATTTTTTTCTTCCCATGATTCCCTTTGTTTTTTTTCTTCTTCGAGCCAGAAGGCTCTTCATGTTACTGGTTTTCAAACTTAGGCTTAGGAGCTTCGAATTTGGTTTTTGGGTTCTTCTGTTGCTTTCCTTTACCCTTAAGATCTTTGGGCCCCGAGACATAAAGAGATTGATCATGGGAGGATATGATGATCCCCATATGGACAAGATTATCATGTTCACTTGTGGGACTCAATGAAGGCATTGAGTGAAGGCATCTTCCATCCAGGGGTTGTGAGCTTCCCCGCACGGAATGTAGAGACAAACACTGAATAATCAGCTCCAAGTTTGGATAGTATGGCGAGGATGAGCTGATCATGCTCCTTCTCCACCTTACATTACTTCAACAGTAAGACAATGTGATTGAACTTTGTGAAAAAATCATTTAAGGTCTCAAAATTGGAAGGCTGTAGAGACATCAACTCATTTTCAAGCTGGTATACTCTCAAATCATCATGTTTTCCATACAAGGTTTTCAATTTGTCCCAAATTTCCTTTGGAGTCTTCAATCCCAAGAGATGGAAAAGAAGGTCCCGGGAAACAGAGAGGCACAAGAATCCGAATGCTTCACCTTTCTTGTTCAAGAATCTAACTTTGTCTGTCACAGAAGCAGGCTCTTCTTCAGTGTCCATAGTGACCCTATAGAGTCCTCTTGCACGTATTTGGATCTCCATGTCTCCTTTCTATGAATGGAAATTGAACGGAGTCAAGAGTTCTATTGAAGAAGCCATTTCAAACTGCTGGAGTGAATGCTTTCACCTGTTAAAATCTACAAATCACAACAAAAGGGTGTTAAGATATTTAGACATTTAGGAGTTATTTAAGGTCAACTTGTGTAATATATTTGTTAGGTAAAGTGTGTTTATTTAATATGCATTAGTATACATTTGTAAATATTCTAATCCGACGGTCACGATATGCTCTAGACATAAAGTGATCCGACGGTTCAACTTCTCTTAGATCATACCTACCATTGATCCATGGCTTAACACCCGATTAGTCCATGATCTCTATTTAAAGAGCATGGAGGGTCCTTGGCTAGTTGATCGACTATGAGAAGCTCATGTAACTTTCTTTATTTTTCATAATAAATTGCTACAAGTAGCTATTTGGCTGAGGTCGTGGGTTGTTTCCTTCTCGAGGGTTTTAACCACATGACAAACATCAATGTATTGATCTGTAATTCATTTGTGTGAAGTGGTTGCTCTAGGTGTTCAGTATTTTGGGAGTACCCTGTGTACCTGAACATGGTATCGGAGCGTTTATGAAGAGCCACTTTCGATTTTGATCAAGATCTGGAACCGATATTGCCGAAACTTTGAAAGGGTTTCTGGTTCTAGATTTTTGGTGCATTTGTTTCCTGTGGGAGTTGTTCCATTGCATCCGAAGCACCATTTCCATGACGAAATAGCTTTTGTTTCATCAAAAATTGTTTTTGTTTGTTCCAGAAACACCCATTTCGGCAAATCTAAAGGTATAATGTTACAGTGATGGATTTGTTTAAATTTTTTTTTAAATCTCTCATATTTTTTCAATTTTATTATTAGATTTTATTGTTTTAGTCTTGGACGGTTGCCTTCCCTGGATGCATATGCTCTTTTCCGTGCACCTTGTGCGATCGCGGCGAATCAGAAACAGAAAGGGAAAGTTTTTTTCTTGTCTTCTCGACTACGTATAATCTTTGTCATGCACCTTGTGCAATCACGGCAAATCAGAAACAGGGAGAAAACTTGAAAACGTAGACTTTTCAGGTAAGCTAACCAAGATCTAACCCCATTGTGTGGAAGAAGAAAAAATTGTTTTTGTTTTTCGTTTTTTTGTGATTTACAAGAACAAAAAGGCAAGCACGGAGAATGAGAGAGAAGAGTAAAAAAAAATCCCCCTTCTTCTTTCCATTCTTTTACGTACCTTTTAAACTTAGCTCACTTGGTCCAAAGTTGTTTTATTCTTTAATAGGTCTTGAGTTCAAGTCTTATTAAACTACTTTTTAGTGCATACAATTTCTATTTTCAAGTTATTTTATTGCAAAAGTACATCTCACTTAAATAAAATAAAATAAAAAGTGAGTCACTTAAGTCTTTTAATTTAATGTGGCACTATTTAAAGTAACATTATTGTAAAAGTGAACATCACGTATTCTACAAAAGTGATTTACTTAAAAGCACTTTATTGTAAAGTGATTGTCAAATGTTAATCTTGGAAATAGGGGGATTCTTTTTTTTAGTTGGTCAAGTTAATATCTGTCACGCCACTATTGGGGACATCTTCAACATTTTATTTGATGAAGCATAATTTCATCATCCAGAATCAGTTTTCAGTGCCGTTTTTTTTAAAACCACATATTTTTTCGAGATATTTGCATCCAAATAGTTAGTTTCTATTTTTTTAATCATTAATTTATAGTATGGCCACCCCTTGTTATATTATACTTACAAGTTCTAACTATTTCTCATAGAAATCTCATATAGAGGATGTTCTGCGAAGTAGAGGACTTTTCAGGATAACCTCAGGGAAAGAAACAAAACCCACTGATGATGATAAGAAAATTAAATGGAAAAATAGATGTGATTAAGCTCATGGATTGATTGGGATGTCAATCTCTACTTATTTGTGATTCCACATATCTGGAATTGATGAACTTGATCAAGCTTGGGAAAAGTTGGAATCTATGTTTGATAAACACAATGAAATTCGGGGTCATCAACTTGAAAATGAGTTGATTTCCTTGAATCCAAATGATTTTTCATGCATTCAAGACTATTTATCTAAGTATAAAACTCTTAGACTCTTATGTGTAGAATGGAAGATTAAGAAAGAAGACAAACAATGTATTTATCATATTATTTCCAAACTTGGACCTGCATATTCTATTTTTGTATCTACATTCTACTCCATGAAAGAATCCTTGACTACAGCTAGCTATCAAGAGCCTAGTCTTGAATCCTTTTGTGATTCCTTAATTACAGAGAAAGATAAGCTCATTCATCTTGGAATAATTAACAATGCAAATACATTTGGGAAAGCCTTCTTGTCCCAACAGAAAGAAAAGTCCAAGCCTCCCAAGAAACAGAATTTTCACAATAATAAGCCAAACAACAAGGGTCCTAAAGCCTCTCACTCAGCTCCTTCTTTAAAAAATGACAAAGGATCCAAGCCAAAAGGAAAGAAGACTGAGCGTCATTACAATTTTTGTGGGAAAGATAATCATGATGAATCTAAGTGTTTCAAGAAGATGGCAGCCTTGGAAGCAGCAATGAAGAAGCACCACATCCTCCTAGATTCATCTTCAGAATTTACCTCTCATGGACATGCACTTTGTGCATCTGGTTACCCTTATACTGCATCTTCTTCTTCTACTTCAAATGAATGGGTCATTGATTCTGGAGCATCTTATCATATGGCTAAGGATTAAGCCATCTTTTCTACTATGCATGAATGTAACACCAAACAAATATTTGTTGGTGATGATAGATCTCTAAGTGTTGTAGGATCTGGAATAGTTTTAGTAGAAAATGGTCATTTCAGTGATGCACTATGTGTTCCAAAAATTTCCTACAATTTGTTATCAGTCTATCAAATTACTCATTCGGGTGAAGGTAAAACTGTGACGTTTACACCTTACCAAGTTGTAATCAAGGATTTTAAAAATCCTCAAAATGTCTTTGCTACTGGAACTGTTGATGATATTACCAGGTTGTACAAATTTAACAACTTTGGGTCATCACCTTTTTCTTCAGTTTTTGTTGCTCATAGTGATAACTTGAGCAAACTTTGGCATGAGTGATTTGGTCATTTAAATTATCACTCATTGCAACAACTATGTAAAGACAATATGGTGACTGGCCTTTCGATGGTATCTTACAAGGATGGTGTTTGTTCCAGTTGTGTACTCGAAAAACATCATCGGGATAGTTTTGACAAACGTGTCGCTTGGCACGCCTCGACTCCCTTGGATCTTGTGCATAGTGACTTGTGTGGTCCTCTTCCATCTGCATCATTTTCTGGTTTCAAATATTTCTTAACTTTCATTGATGACTACTCCAGATGCACTTGGGTTTACTTCCTAAAACTTAAGAGCAAAGTATTTAACATGTATTTGGCCTAAAAGGCCCTTGTTGAAAAACAATTTGGTCTCTTCAATATTGGGATGAGGCCATAAATTGTGCAAATTACAAAGTTAATCACACACCCACTAAATTTTTACAAGGTATAACACCGAAAGAAGCATGGAGTAAAATTAAACCAGATATAAGTCACTTTCGTGTGTTTGGTTGTGAAGCATGGGCTCACATTCTGGATGAAAAACGAAAAGCATTGCAGCCTAAAAGTGAAAAGTGCATATTTGTTGGATATTCTGAAGATGTAAAAGGTTATATACTTCTTCAGCCCCATTCACATGATATAATCATTAGAAGAGATGTTAAATTTGATGAAAATCTCTTGGCCTATGAGCCTAACTTGGCATGTGTGCCATCTTTGGCCTGCGAACATGATTCGGCGATTGTGCCTTCTTCTTCTTCTTCTTCCAACTTCTTTGACAGGTTTCCAACTCCAGTTTCTGATGATGACAGTGAGGATGAAAATCCACCTCCCCATGCTCATGTTCCTCTAATTGCACCAGCACCAATGCTTCCTCGATGGGTCCGTTCAACATGTGAAGCAGTTAGTGATCTTGCCAATGATCCTAGAGATCAATGTTGAACACCTTCTCAGTTTCAGCAAGCCTCTTCTCTTTTGGCTCAAGTTTTTGAGAATCATGATCCAAAAACTTTTGCAGAAGCTTCAGTAAATCTAGATTGGGATGCAGCTATGGATGAAGAATATCGTTCCTTAAGGGCGAATGATACTTGGGATCTTGTTCCTCTTCCAAAAGGAAGAAAACATATCAGATGTAAATGGGTCTACAGAACTAAGTATGCATCAGATGGAAGTGTTGAAAGACTTAAGGCAAGGTTAGTTGCCAAATTTTTTTCCCAAGTTGAAGGGATTGACTACAATGAAACCTTTGCTCCTGTCGCAAAAATTAATTCCATCCGCCTTGTTCTTTCCCTTGCAGTCTTACATAACTGGGAAGTCCATCAAATGGATGTCAATTCTTCATTTTTACATGGTGATTTACAGGAGGAAATTTACATGGAACAACCTCCTGGATATGTTTAGGATAACTCTATCCTTGTCTATCTCCTGAAGAAATCCTTATATGGCCTTAAGCAAGCTCCTAGAGCTTGGTATGCCGAAATGGATAGCTTTCTCCTTGACACTGATTTTTCCAGATTCCATTCTGACCCCAATGTCTATACCAAGAAAGTAGGAAACCATCTCATCATACTTGTTCTTTTTGTTGATGATCTTATCGTTATTGGTAGTGACCCTAAACTTATAACCCATGTGAAATCCAAGCTTAAGCAAAATTTTGAAATGTCGGACTTAGGACATTTGCATTATTTTCTTGGTCTCCAAGTCTTGAAAACCAAAGAACGAATATTTCTTTCCCAATCTAAGTATGTTTGTGACCTTCTTTGTCGCTTTCACATGGAAGATTGTAAACCATCCCCTTCTCCCTTCCAGTCTGGAGTCAAACTTTCTGCCACTTGTACTTCCCCTGAAGTAGATGCCACCTTGTATCGTCAGCTTGTTGGTAGTCTTTTATACTTGACTCACTCCCATTGTTGGCTATATGGGAAGACCCAGGTTTACTTGTATACATATACCAACAATACCCCTAGCTCACTAGCCCTTTTAGCAACAGACCGCGGAATGGATTGAAGTCTCACCTGAAGTGATCTTATGGGTTGGCTGAAGACTCAAGTGTCCTCAACCAGGTTCTGTAGCATCCTAGTGTCTCGCGACTCTTCTTAGCCAGCGGGATCTCTCTACGAGGCGCTATTGTCTCTTCCTCGTTGGTTCTGATAGGGGAAGGACTCTATCGCATCGCATCCTTTAGGACGATGTGCAACTTTCCCCTCTACTCACCTCATAACCCATGAAATCTCACACCGAAGCTTCCCCGACGATGCGATATCGCCTTTCTTACTGCGATATCTTCTATAGTAAGACTCAATGTGACTCTCAAGGTCCAAAGGCTTTCTCTCTGGGTAGAATAACTCTGTTATCCTCAAACAAGGTGTTAAACAACCTTACTTAAACTTCCACAGTTCAAAACACTTAACATCAACTATACTCAACTTGCTGAATAAGTATACTGGAATCACTTAACACTGTAACTATTACTGTGTGAATCAAGCACTGATAAACTCATATATAGAACACTTGATACATTCAACTTGCATTTAACCTCTATATGCTGTAAACTGAATGAGAACATACATACATTCACTAACTGATAGCAAAGCTCATGTAACAGATAACAGATAGTAACTAAGTAAGCACAATCACATGAGACAGTCGCACAACGCACGGATTTTACGTGGTTCACCCCCAGCAAGGAAGCTACATCCACAGGAACTAGTTTATATATTATATCTTGAGAGAGTAAACACAGTTCCGCTGCAACCTACGATGCAGCCAGAGATCTTCTGGGAAACTCCGCGCACACCGCCGGGAGCCCTTCTCTCTTAGATCTCTTTTTCTTCTATATTGCATTTTCACAATATACTCTTCCTCTCTCTCTCTCTCTCTCTCTCTCTCTCTCTCTCTCTCTCAATCCCTGCGGATTGTTACATTCAAGCTCAAGGAGCCAGCTACTGGTTACAGTAAGATAACTACAGACTAAATACAGAACCAGAGCTCGACTCTTTCTCAATATTTTACAATACAACTAACTATGAGCTAACTAGCTATCTAATAGTCTACTAGCTAACAGATCATCCAACTAGCTAACCTTTCATAATACAAAATACATGCCTTTATAAGTGGCCCGAAGGTCTCACCCTTACAAAACTATGGGCCTTTCCCAACAGTAACCCAAAATAAACCCTAACCGTGACAGTCGGTGTATCTATACTTTGAGTTGTCGCTTTCCGTAACACCATAGCTTTCTGCAGTCTTCCACGCTTCACGAAGCTGATCATGGGTACAGGCACCACTTCCTCGGTCGCTCCCCTTCTGTCCTTTGTCTTCAATACCTCGGCCCGTTGCTCCTTTTCTCTTTATGAGGGTAGCTGAGCCCTAATGTCTTCGTCGTTGCCTTTAATGCAGTGGGTGATCTCTCTCTTCTCGGCCACTCAGGTACTGTTACCTTTGAATTTCTTGTTCTGATATAGCAGCTTTTCCTGTAGCTGTGGGACCCTGCTCCAACACCCATCCTGACCTTTTTCTTTTCCGTTGGTCATGTTTCCCGTTATATGCAAACTCCTCATGAAAGTCACTAGAAAACAGCAAAAAGAATACTTTGATATATTCGAGGTACAATTCATTTTGGGATTCATTACAGTACAGGGGGGAACCTTTGATGGTTGGTTTCACTGATTCAGATTGGGTCGGCAATCCTCATGATCAAAATTATACTGCAGGTTATGCTTTTAGACTGGGATCTGGACCTATCACTTAGGCTTGTAAGAAACAAAAATCTCTTGTTCTTTCTTCAATAGAAGTAGAATATCAATCCGCATTTAATGCCAGTTAGGAAGCCTTATGGCTTTGACAAATCCTTTCAAAGTTTGGATTCAAGCAGTAGCAACCTACTCCACTTTGGTGAGACAATCAAAGTGCCATCAAGCTTGCTAAAGATCCAGTTCTACATCAGTGCAACAAACACATTTAGCTACACATGCACTTCATCATAAATCTTGTTCATGATCGTGTTATTGAAGTGCTATATTTCCCTACAGATGATCAAGTTGCAGACATCTTCACCAAGTCTCTTACAGAAGTGAAGTTTTCTAAACTTCAGTCTATGTTAGGAGTTCAAGAATGTGTCCTTAAGGGGGTATAGGCTCTAATTCCTCCTTTCTTCTCCTAATAGTGTCACTTTTACAAATCCTTCAATCTTATCCCAATTTTTTCTTAAGGGGGGATGTTAGGATATTTAGACACTTAGAAGTTAGTTAAGATCAACTTGTGTAATATATATGTTAGGTAACGTGTGTTTCTTTAGTATGCATTGGTATACATTTGTAAATATTCTAATCTGACAGTCACGATATGCTCTAGACATAAAGTGATCCGACGGTTCAACTTCTCTTAGATCATACCTACCATTGATCCATGGCTTAAAGTGATCAAGAGCATGGAGGGTCATTGGTTGTTTAATCGATTATGAGAAGCTCATGTAACCTTCTTTATTTTGCATAATAAATTGCTCCAAGTATCTATTTGGCTAGGGCCGTGGACTGTTTCCCTCTCGAGGGTTTTAACCACGTGACAAACATTGGTGTATTGTTCTATGATTCATTTGTGTGAAGTGGTTGCTCTAGGTGTTCGGTCTTTTGGGAGTACCCTGTGTACCCAAACAACCATAAGGTCAGACATCCTACACATTTTAGGCTTTCATCACACCTAGCATAGTTGATGAAGCAAGATTGATCAACAATTCCTTTACTTGGGGTATTAAGTGGTAAGCCTTGGCTTCTGGTGCAGTGCTGGAATTTTGAGATTTTGCTCAATTTTTCATGCAAGATCTGTCAAAAACCATGTTTTTGAGAGATCTGAGCTTCATCCTGCTGTGAGCTCTGATACCATTATAATTTGTCACGGTGGTCTAGGAACTTAAAACACAGTCTCATAAAGAATACAGACAAATATGCATAAAATTGGCAAAATGGTGCTGCAATGGGAGTAGCAGCTCTGTATAATCAATGAATAATGAATAATACAATACAATGATCATGCGAGATGCATGAATTACAAGACAATTCGAATTCCCAAGGAGGCCATTCAAATTGAATGAGTGGGTGTAGCTTAACTGACTATAAGCCACAGTAAACACACAAGTTAACCAACTGATCAAGTGCATATTGACTCAATTGATTCCTAACTGAATTCAGAATGTAATGAATGACTGATTCTAACTGAAAGTAGCTCAGACACATGTCACTGCATACCAACCAACAAGTGGTAGCGCATCATTAACTCCAATGAACCCTGATGAGGTTAACTGAAGTCAAACTGGCCATCAGAGGTGGTTGGAGGTGCCCCTGCTGACTCCAGTTCATTAAATATTAATAAAATAATCAGTATAATGAATGGAGGTGCCTTCACCACTCATATTAATTGATTGTAACCATCATTTATCAATTAGGTGCATTTATGACACTCAGATCACTCCCGGAGTGCTTCAGTTAGCCTCCCCAAATGAAGGAGAAGGCTTAGTTGGCCTCCTTGACTGAAGGTAGGCATGGATGTGCTCATGCCGATGTCATACAGTGCTACTCTGATGTCAATTAAGTCAATAAAACTTAGGATAGTGGTTTAACAAGGCCAAATTGACCAAATTAAGTGTGCATGGTGGGTAAATGTCTCCAACATTTTGTACTCATATTCAAGCTTTCAAGATATATATTGTGCTAGTGTAACCATCCATCTTATAATTTTAAATCATGTTTCAATATAGATTTGGATTTCACATAATGATATGATTGTTACAAGTAAGGATTTGATGCAAATTCATGTGTCAATCGTGATGTCAACCTCATGTCAATGAGATTATTTTTTATGGATAAAGGTGTCAGAAGGATCTCAATTAATAAAAATGACATTGTAAAAGATGGAGAACTTGATTTCCTCTATACTAGTGGTCATTTAGAGATGATGTCAAGATCATCTCATCAACTACTTTATATTTACATGTTTTCAAAATTTAGGGCAATACCCCGCTTTAAACTTTTAGTACTTTTTTAGTAGTGGAAATGAAGAAGATGATTCTTGGGAGTACAATTTTTATAATATATAGCATCATAACTATAATATAAACTAGTACTCTTGATTTAACACTGGTTTTGACTTATCATATCTTTTATTTTTCTTTATAAAAATATAAGCAAATATTTATAATTCATTTAAAATTTTATGGATTTATGTGCGAGTTAATTTTTTTTCATCCTTTCTTCTTCCAACATAGACTTGAATTTTTTGTAGAGGTCTTAGAGAAACTTCTACAATTGTATTTGGATTTTTGAAATTATGATCATATTGCAAGTATTAGTTATTAATTCCTCTTAGTGTTTTATTTTTTGGGCGGTTGGTATTTTTGTTGATTAGTGAAGTTATTTAGATACGATGTATGATTCTTGGAATAGCACGAAGTGCAATATTAGAATTTTGTGGCATTAAGATAACCGGGGTGATAGTAATTTTTTATGCAGAATTTTATCAATCTAATGTCTGAAAGGTTAGTGTTGCCACTTGTTAGGGATATCTATGCAATATTTCACACTTCTCCATAATTGAGGTTGAGTTTGCACACTTCTCTATGGGTGAGATGTTGTCACTTAAGGTAACATAAGGTAACATAACTTCAAGTAACCTTACCAAAAATAAAATTAAAAAGTAATTAAAAAATTCATGTGTAATCAAATGGAAAGTGATTAAAAAATCCATGTCCCCTAATGAAATAAAAATAAAAATAAAAAATTTTATTATTATTCTTTCTTGATGTGTAAAAAAATTAAGATAAAATAATTTTTACATGTCAAGAAATTTAATTCCTCTTAATATATGTGGGTGTAAGATAATATCAATTTATGATTATTAAATTGATTCATTTGTGATCCATTGTTTGAGGGCATATGTGATTGCAAAGGAAAAGATGACGCTTAGAGAGCCTCACCTCTCAATTGAAAAAACAAAATACCACCCAGACCCAAAACAGAATGAGAGACACAAGAATGGCAGCACAAAATTTCTTTGCGTTAGGAGGAAAGGTGCCTTTTTATTGGAATTACAAAGGGACCTCATGGATGAGGCCAAAGAGAGCACAATAAATGTTGCTCATTCTTTATAATAATATATCTAATATACCTATTTAAATATTAGTTATTCGTGGGGATAGAACCCAATAAATTTCCTAATACATTAATGGGGAGTGTGGGCCTTCCATATAGCTCATTCCTCCTGGTTAAAGTGGAAAGTGTCCCTGCTTTCCTGCCTCCTAGTTGATGTTCAAAGCCATGCTTGCAAAGAGGAGAAACCAAATGTAGAAGAGGTGTCGAGTTGTGTTGCAACTAGAAGGAGATCTGGAGGATGTGTAGATGGTGTAAGATGCGAGCAGGTGGGGATTCCCAGGATGATGTTCTTGTACATCTTGTTGACCATGTGCAAATGAACTAGAGGGAGAGATCTGTAGGCTTTTAGATCTATGAACCTCCTCTCTTGGTGGTGGAAATTTGTGCACTCGTTGGGCTAGGAGACCTATGTATCCACCAAAAAATGAACTAGAGGGAGAGATGTGTGAGCTTTTTATAGATCTATGAACGTCCTCTATTGATGGTAGATATATGTGTGCCCATTGGGCTAGGAGACCTATGTATCCACCAGCACTCATACGGAAAACCTGAGAAGGGTGTGATCTTGAATGATACAAAAAGAAAAAAGCGACCCGAAACCCATGAAGGCACTCTCTGCAAACAAAACTATGTGAAGTGTTGTGGAGTACTGCAGGAGGATTGGGAAAATAAAAAAAATGGAAGTTAAATAGAATCAACTGAAAGAGAACTAATACAGTTGCAAAGTAAAACTAAACCACAAAATATGAAACCAGCGCGATTGTGGACTTAAAAAAAGATAATGGATCTCTATGGAAATGTTGTGGAAGTCGAAGGATATGAAAGCCACCAAAAAGGAGATCATAAGTGTGCTCATACAAGTGAAGGGAGTAGAAGTAGTTCTCATGCCTGTCTTGCTCCCATAGATCTGGAAAAAAAAATGCACTGCATAGTGTTGAACATGCCATGTTGAAGATGGCTTGCTAGAGAATGCCAAGTTAACTTATGAATAGTGTTGAATATGCCATGTTGAATATGGCTTGCTCAAGAATGCTAAATGAACTTCTGCATAGTGTTGAAGATGACATCTTAAAGATGGATTCCTGGAGAATTCCAAATGAACTTCTGAAAAGTTTGGTCAATCGATGTTAAGATAGAACCATTGGTGGCTTTCCCAAGTGTGTCTTTATCAAAAGAACCCATTGTATATTGAACTGACTGAGCCACTGGAGGAGATCCAGGGTATGGATTTCTACCCATTTGAAGACGATGAGGAAACCCAGGTGTCTCATTTTTTTGCTTGGCCATAACAACAAAGGAATGGTCCATTCGATTGGCTCCCAATACACTCCTAGCACCATCCATTGAAAAATCCATCTACAAGCTGAGAAGGGTGAAATATGCCATTTGATCTCTTGTTGGGATTGATATGCTCGCTTATGTTTCTTAAGCAGTGAAGAGGCTTCACTATTTCATGTGTTTCTAACTCTAATACCACGCATATGAGAATGGGGGGCACAAGTGACAAAGGAAAAACATAGGACTGAGTCAAAAATAAACAACAGGGAGGGCCTAGGCTTGATGGGATCTACGTGGGAGCTAGAATGAGTAGGGGATTGCAGTAGATTAGAAAAATGTGAGCCCTTGGTAGCAACAAACTTGGAGTAGGAGGCAATGCAGAAGAGAGAGACAATGGCAGCAATACCTAATGTATTCGAGTATGTGCAATACCTAACGGATATGCTAAGGGAATGCCCAGGCAGCTAAGTAGTTGATTAAGGGAGGGATTGCTTATTTTCAAAAGAAATTCTCCATTGGTTCCATTCAACATGTGAATTCTCCCACGTAGATCCCATCAAGCCTAGGCCCTCTCAGGAGCCATTGAAGGAGCAAGAAAACTCAAGCTACAATCTCATGACAAGATATAGATGAAGCAAAAAAATTATGTAGGGATCAATGATGTAACTCACACATTGGAGAGAATGCCCATTTCAAAATCCATTCATAACAATATACCATATATTGCGCACCTAAAACTTTTTCCAAAAACTTTTGATCTATGTGGGATCTATGTGGGATCTGTGTGCACCCTCTTAACCCATGCGAGAGAGTCAGCATTGTTGCATACATCAGAGTGGAGGCACAAGGTTCAAACAACAAATAGTGGAGGGAGGAGAAAGGTTCATGCAACAAATGGTGGAGGCGCAATACCTAATTTGTGGGTAGGAAGAAACGTGCGTGAAGGAAGTGATCAGAGGCATGGAGTTAGGAAAGTGATGAATGGGTGTTGCGTGAATGTTGTTGTGTCGTATAATATGGCGCCATACCTAACACAGTAATTATGGGAATCCAACACACGCTCAGATAAATGGATGCATGTTGTATTTTAAGTGTGCTCCCAATGACTAGAAAGGGAGAGTAATGTGTTGCCAATATTATGAGAAAATCTAGATGCATGCTGCTAGATAATTATTGAAATACGCATGGCGATGGTTTGCATGGATTCTTACATGTGTGTCTACTCGGACTTCAAATGGGAGGATGCAATAGTATTCAGCAAGCATGATGCTTAAATGACGCAAATAATACGCACTTATCCTACCAGAGATGGGGCATAATTCTTGCGATAAGAAGGGAGCATCCTGCTTGAAGAAATAGCCATTGATCTAGCTATTTCTTCATAGCAGAGGTACTCCCTGCGCAAGGCCACAACGTAGCCATAGTGAAAGGCTCGGTGGTGTTTTTCCCATTTGTGCATGAGTGAATACAAAAGAAAATAAATACCTAAAACCTAGCCAACAACACAAGAAAAGAAATGCATGTCTTTTTTTCTAGAAATGAGAATGATCAAGAAGAGGAGTGAAGGCTCTGATAACAATTGATCTGTTGTTTGGGGTCATATATGATTGAAAAGGAAAAGGTGAGGCTCAAAGAGCCTCACCTCTCAATGGAGAAACCAAAATACCACACTCAAACCCAAAAAAAAATGAGAGACACAAGAATGGCACCAGAAAATTTCTTTACATTAGGAGGCAAGATGCCTTTTTATAGTAATTACAAAGGGACCTCATGGATGAGGCCAAAGAGAGCACAATAAATGCTGCTCATTCTTTATAACAATATATCTAATATATCTACTTTAATATTTAGTTAATGTATTAGTCAATGTATTGGGTTATATCCCCACGAATAACTAAATATTGAAGTAGATATATTACATATATTATTATAAAGAATGAGCAGCATTTATTGTGCTCTCTTTAGCCTCATCCATGAGGTCCCTTTGTAATTACTATTAAAAGGCATCTTACCTCCTAATGCAAAGAACTTTTTTGGTGCCATTATTTTGTCTCTCATTTTTTTTTGGGTATGAGTGTGGTATTTTGGTTTCTCCATTGAGAGGTGAGGCTCTCTGAGCCTCACCTTATCCTTTGCAATCAGATCTTCCCTCGAAAGGCAGATCAATTTGTGATGTAAAGATTTATTTCATGGGGATTATATTAGTATATGGAATCCTATACATGATGTATGAGCTATAAATACCTTCCCAATTAGAAGATAAGCTCCAAGTTTTTAGTCCTAAACTATCATGGGTAGTGTCACCAAATCCATCCATGTTATGTCATACTTTTCAATTTGCCGTTGTATTTTTTTCCTACGAAAGATATTCAATTCATAGGGCATGTATTATTGTTAAGATGTGCTGATCCCTTATGAGATTAAATAAATTTGGTTAAATGAAAAATAATTATTTTCAACCCTATATCATGCATTGGGCTAGAGACTAGTCCATGATAAGTCTAATATTTAAAATTGGACCTATATTCATATCTTAAGAAAATGATTCATATTTTTAATATCAATATCATCCATCAACAATGAGTTGAATAATCATATATTAGGGAACACGCATAGGCTTTAGACCCATATAATTTGTGCCTAGTCCTCGAAATTAGGAATATATTGCTCTTGTGGGAAAATGTTATTTTTATAGCACATATATCATAGTTCAAGGTCCATTCATAGCATATGAGAGTTGAAAGCATGTTTTAAGGAATTAGTTTAAAACACAAAAAGTAAACTTCAATATTTTAGTTGATTTACTGCCTAAAAATGTCCTAGAAATCTTGATGCTACCATATCACTACAAAATGAATATTTTTGCAACTAATGACCTCAATTATGGATATTTATAAATTTAATTTTAGGCCAATAACTATAGTTTTAAGGGTATCCATGATGAATATTATATCTATAGGAACATCCATCCATACATTTATATTAATGTCCATAGTAACTTGTACAAAATTTTATTTAGCAAAGGCCTTAATGCATGTGAAAATGTCATTAAAGACAACAAAATTAAGGTTTTTTTTAATCTCATTGTCTCTTAATTATATGTAAAGTAAATGTCCTATATGGCCATGCTAACGAAAATATGATATTTATCCACAATGAACTCATTAGATGAGAATATAGATCAAGATTCACCATCCACCATTCTCCATGAAAACGAATATGGTCTATGATAGGATGGTTGCAGTGGGTGATATTTTTATGATTTTGTCAAAAATATCAATAAGGTGAATTTAAGGAATATTGCAATTTATTTTTCCTTATTTATTCCCATCTAATATATTTTTTATAAATAATTATTTGTTGTATTTTTGTTTATTTCATGTAAAAATGGCATCTTGATTTCATAATTTTTGGCGTCAGATGCACTGAATGGTTAGAATGGTGAATTTTGGGATAAACCAATCTTATTTTTTCCACCTACTTTTTTGTGTAAGTTTCTTTAACCATTCATCTTTTGTACTCATTTTCAAGCTTTCAAGATATATATTGTGCTAGTGTAACCATCCATCTTATAATTTTAAATCATGTTTCAATATAGATTTGGATTTCACATAATGATATGATTGTTAAGATGTCATGTTAAAGATGACATTAGAGGAAATTTCAGCTTAAAATGGGCCTCCTAAGAAAAATAATAAAATAATAGTTAAAATAATAAAATAATATTTATTAATTTTTAAGGAAGAAAAGAAAAAAAACTACTTTTTTGTTCGTATTTTCGACATATCGCCATGTGCTTTTACTCAAATTTCGATCAGGAGAGCTTATTGGATGAGAAATTAAATTCCGCATCCAACGAGTACCCACTTCGCATACTTTTGATGGACCCCGCTACCCCAAAAACAAGAAATACCTGAAAACACATGATGATGATGTCATCATCACATTTTTTCAGGTATATCTTATTTTTGGGGTAGAGGGGTCCATCAAAAGTATGTCGAGTGGGTACTCATTGGATAAATAATTTATTTTCTCATCCAGGGAGCTCTCCTGATCGAAATTTGGGTAAAAACAAAGGGAGATATGTCGAAAATACGAACAAAAAACGTAGTTTTTTTATGATACCTATCCCCAAATTTACATTAAAAAGTGTTTAATACCAATACAGTATTTCAAATTTAAAGCAATTTCATTAGCTAACACATGATGACATGGAATTTGAAGTAGTGTTAAAAGGCCCATTTTGAGTTGAAATTTCCTCTCATGCATGTTGAAGATGGCTTGCTGAAGAATGCCAAATGAACTTCTGCATAGTGTTCAAGATGCCATGTTGAAGATGGCTTGCTGGAGAATGAAAATGAAATTCTGAAAATGTCGGTCAGTCAATGTCAAGGTAAAACCACTAGTGGATTGCCCAGGCGTGTCTTTATCAAAAGAACCCAATGTATGATGAACCGACTGAGTCATATTGGCCACTAGAGGAGAGACAGGGTACTAATTTCCTCTCATTCGAAGACAAGGAGGAAACCTAGGTGTCTCATTCTGTTTCTAGGGAAGAACAACAAAGGAATGGTCCATTCGACTGGATCCCAACACACCCCTAGCACCATACATTGACAAATCAACCTACAAGTTGAGAAGGGTGCAATATGCCATTTGATCTCTCATTGGGATTGATCTGCTCGCTTCTATTTCTCAAGCAGTGAAGAGGCTTCACTATTTCAGGTGGTGCTAACTATAATACCATGCATATGAGAATGGGGGGGTGCAAGTGACAAAGGAAACACACAAACCTCGGACAAAAAGAAACAATGGGGAGGGCCTAGTCTTGATGGAATCTGCGTGGGAGCTGGAACAAGTATGGGACTGCAGTAGATTAGAAAAATGTGAGCCCTTGGTAGCAGTAGACTTGGATTCGAAGGCAACGCATAAGAGAGGGGCAAGGGCAACAATACCTAATGGATTTGAGTATGTGTAATACCTAATGTATATGCTATGGGAACTCTCTAGGAGTTGAGCAGTTGATTAAGGGAGGGATTGCTTATTTTCAAAGGAAAGACATTTGAAGAATTGTTTGAAAAAATTTCAAGAGCAATTGAAGGAGCAGAACAATTCAAGATACAATCTTATGACAAGATATGGATGAAGAAAAAAATTCCGGTAGGGATCAATGATTTAACTCGTGCATTGGAGAGAATCCCATTGTGAAATCCATTCACAACAATATACCATATATCGAGCACCCAAAACTTGTGCCAAAAACTTTTGATCTATGTGGGATCTACGTGCACCCTCTTCACGCATGTGAGTGAGGTGGCATTGTTTCATACAGCAAAGTGGAGGCGCAAGGTTCAAACAACAAATGGTGGAGGGAGGAGAAAGTTTCATGCATCGAATGGTGGAGGTGCAATACCTAATTCGTGGGTAGGAAAAATGTGTGTGAAGGAAGTGATCGGAGGCGTGGAGTTAGGGAAGCGATGAATGGGAGTTGCGTGAATGGTGTTGCATCCTCTAATATGGCACCATACCTATCGCAGTAATTCTTGGCATCTAAATTCTCAGGTAAATGGATGCATGCTTTATTTTAAGTCTGCTCCCAGCAACTAGAAAGGGAGAGTAATGTGATGCCAATGTTATGAGAAAATGTGGATGCAGGCTGGTAGGTAATTGTTGAAACACACGTGGCGATGGTGTGCATGGATTCTTGCATGTGTGTGCTCATACTTCAAATGGGAGTATGCAATAGCATTCAGTCGGTGTGCTGCTCAAATGATGCATATAATAGGTACTTCTCCTACCAGAGATGGGGTGCAATTCTTGTGATAAGAAGGGAGCAGCCTGGATGAAGAAATAGCCACTGATTTGGCTAACTCTTCAGAGAAGAGGCACTCCCTACACAAGGACACAACGCATCCATAGTAAAAGGCTCGGTGGTTTTTTTCTCAGTTGCGCACATGTAAATACAAAATAAACCCAATACCTAAAACCTACCCAACAAGACAAAAAAATAAACACATGACTTTTTCAGCAAATGAGAATGAATGGGTAGAGGAGTGAAGGCTCTTATACCAATTGATCTGTTGTTTAGGGGCCGATATGATTACAAAGGAAAAGTTGAGGCTCAAAGAGTCTCACCTCTCAATGGAGAAACCAAAATACCACACTCAGACCAAAAACAAAATGAGAGAAACAAGAATGGCACCAGAAAATTTCTTTGCATTAGGAGGCAAGATGCCTATTTATAGTAATTACAAAGGGACCTCACGGATGAGGCCAAAGAGAGCACAATAATTTTTTCTCATTATTTATAACAATATATCTAATATATCTACTTCAATATTTAGTTAATGTATTAGGAAATGTATTGGCTTCTATCCCCATGAGTAACTAAATATTGAAGTAGGTATATTAGATATATTATTATAAAGAATGAGTAGCATTTATTGTGCTCTCTTTGGCCTCATCCATGAGGTCCCTTTCTAATTACTATAAAAAGGCATATTTCCTCCTAATGCAAAAGAACTTTTCCGGTGCCATTCATGGGTCTCCTCATTATGTTTTTAGTCTGAGTGTGGTATTTTGATTTCTCCATTAAGAGGTGAGGCTCTCTAAGCCTCACCTTTTCCTTGGCAATCAGATATTTCCCCGAACAGCAGATCAATTTGTGATGTAAATATTTATTTAATGGGGCTTATATTAGTATATGGAATCCTATCCATGGCCTATGAACTAAAAATACCTTCCTAATTAGAATATAAGTTCCAAGTTTTTATTCCTAAACTATCATGGATAGTGTCACAAAATCCATCCATGTTATGTTATATTTTTCAAATTGTCGTGGTTTTTTTTCTCCTATGAAAGATATTCAATTCAAAGGGCATGTCTTATGTTTAATATGTGTTTATCCCTTATGAGATTAAATAAATTTTGTTAAATGCAATGTGATTATTTTTCAACCCTATATCATGCATTGGGCTAGAGACCAATCCATGATAAGTCTAATATTTAAAATTGGACCTATATTCATATCTTAGAGAAATTATTCATTTTTTAATGTCAATATCATCCATCAACAATGCGTTGAATAATATTATATTATGGAACACCCATAGACTTTAGACCCATATAATTTGTGCCCAAACCTCGAAATTAGGATTATATTGCTCTTACAGGAAATTATTATTTTTATAGGACATATATCATAGTTCAAGGTCCATTCATAGCATATGATAGTTAAAAGCATGTTTTAAGGAATTAGTTTAAAACAAAAATAGTAAACTTCAATATTTTGGTTGATTTACCACCTAAAAATGTCCTAGAAATCTTGATGCTACCACATCACTACAAAATGAATATTTTTGCAACTAATGACCTCAATTATGGATATTTTTAAATTTAAATTTAGGCCAATAACTATAGTTTTGAGGGTATCCATGATGAATATTATATCTATAGGAACATTCATCCCACAGGGGATTCACCTTGTTGAGCAATATCTTATCACGTTCATTCATATTGGGAGGTTTTCAATTGTGAAAAATAAGGTCAATATATTGTAGGTATTGGGGGGCAGGGAATAAGGTATGGGGGGTTTATATGTATTGGGGGGTATAAAAAGGGTTTGTTAGTAAAAATAAGGAATATATTGTAAAAATAGGGGTTTTTTAATTTGAAATGTGTATTGGGAGGGGCCTCAACAAAATGATTTTTGTAAGTAATTTTCAATATCTAGTGAAATTACGGGTATTCTTTAATATCCCACAAACGAAGGCTCTATGACACAGTTTAACTATGTAAAGACCCCGTGATTCATCCATACATTTATATTAATCTCCATAGTAACTTGTACAAAATTTTCTTTAGCAAAGGCCTTAATGCATATGAAAATGACATTAAAGACAACAAAATTAAGGTTTTTTTTAATCTCATTGTCTCTTAATTATATGTAAATTAAATGTCCTATATGTCCATGCTAACGAAAACATGAGATTTATCCACAATGAACTCATTAGATGAGAATATAGATCAAGATTCACCGTCCATCATTCACCATGAAAACGAATATGGTCTATGATAGGATGGTTGCACTGGGTGATATTTTTATGATTTTGTCAAAAATATCAATAAGGTGAATTCAAGGAATATTGTAATTTATTTTTCCTTATTTATTCCCATCTAATAGATAATTTACAATAATCATTTGTTGTATTTTCGTTGATTTCATGTAACAATGCCATCTTGATTTCATAATTTTTTGCCTCAGATGCACTGAATGGTTATAATGGTGAATTTTGGGATAAACCAATCTTATTTTTACCATCTCCTTTTTTGTGCAAGTTTCTTTGACCATTCATATTTTGTACTCATATTCAAGCTTTCAAGATTTATATTGTGCTAGTGTAACCATCCATCTTATAATTTTAAATCATGTTTCAATATAGATTTGGATTTCATGTAATGATATGATTGTTAGAAGTAAGAATTTGATATAAATTCATGTGTCATTCATGATGTCAACCTCATGTCAACGAGATTTTTTTTTTAGAAAAGGATAAAGGTGTCAAAAGGATCTCAATTAAGAAAAATGACATTGTAAACGATGGAGAACTTGCTTTCCTCTATACTAGTGGTCATTTAGAGATGATGTCAAGATCGTCTCATCAACTACTTTATATTTACATGTTTTCAAAATGTAGGGCAATACCCCCCTTTAAACTTTTAGTACTTTTTTAGTAGTGGAAATGAAGAAGATGATTCTTGTGAGTACAATTTCTATAATATATAGCATCATAACTATAAGATAAACTAGTACTCTTGATTTAACAATGGTTTTTACTTATCATATCTTCCATTTTTCTTTATAAAAATATAAGTGAATATTTATTTTCATTTAAACTTTTATGGATCTATGTGTGAGTTAATGTTTTTCATCCTTTCTTCTTCAAACATAGACTTGAATATTTTTGTAGAGATCTTAAAAAAACTTCTACAATTGTATTTGGATTTTTGAAATTATGATCATATTGCAACTATTAGTTATTAATTCCTCTCGGTGTTTTATTTTTTGGGTGGTTAATAATTTTGTTGATTACTGAAGTTATTTAGATACGAGGTATGATTCTTGGAATAGCACGAATTGCAATATTAGAATTTTGTGGCATTGAGATAACCAGGGTGATAGTATTTTTTATGCATAATTGTATCGATCTGATGTCTGAAAGGTTAGTGTTTCCACTTGTTATATCTATGCAAGATTTCACACTTCTCCGTAATTGAGGTTGAGTTTGCACACTTCTCTATGGGTGAGATGTTGTCACTTAAGGTAATGTAAGGTAACATAACTTCAAGTAACCTTACCAAAAATAAAATAAAAAGTAATTTAAAAATTCATTGTAGTCAAATGAAAAGTAATTAAAAAATCCATGTCCCGTAGTGAAATAAAAATAAAAATAAAAAATATTATTATTATTCTTTCTTGATGTGTAAAAAAATTAAGATAAAACAAATTTTACACGTCAAGAAATTTAATCCCTCTTAATAGATGTGGGTTTAAGATAATATCAATTTATGATTATTAAATCGATTCATTTGTGATCCATCATTCGAGAGTAGATGTTATTGCAAAGGAAAAGGTGATGCTTAGAGACTCTCACCCCTCAATGGAGAAACTTAAATACCACACTCAGAATTTCTAGTGTGTGAATACGTACTAAATGTGGTTTTGTTTCTATGAATACAATAGCAAATTTAGAAATTGATAGAATCAATAAAATCAATTATTTACAATGCGGTCGTGGGTCACATTGTATGCATAGAAGAGGAGGAAATGGGACATTGACGTAAAAGAATTCAGGTGGTTGCATGGTATAAAAATGCTTTTTCCATATCATTTAAAGGAAAATATGCCAATGATATATCCCAACAGTTCGGTTGCAGATCAAGTGCAGCAACTCGGTGATAAAATCTTTATGTACATTTATAAATTTATAATGCAACTTTGAATTATAACATCTATGTTTAATATTTATTGGTTGGGTATTATATATATGACACCATCATTTGTTAACTTTTATTACAAGTGAATCTGCTCCCATCTATGTGGGATTTTGTGTTAAGATTCCATATGCTTAGTTAGATATCATTAGTATTCAATTCAATTTCACAACAATAGCATATGCAAGATCACTGAAAGAAACACAATCACAAGATAGGTACATATTTATCCTGGGAAACCCTCAAGGGGAAGAAAACCCAGTAAAACTTTCTCTATATAGATGTATCAAAATTACAAAGATAAAACCCCAAACAGGTGCTCCTTCTCCTTGCCGGTATGTCTCTCTCTCTCTCTCCTATGCGCTATACATAAGTGAGTGTGTGTGTCAAATGAGAAACATGGCTCCTCTATTTATACTCTTTCTTTCACTTTACGTTTTCCCTAATCAAGTCGGCCCCACCAAAATTATTGGGACAACTTCACCTAGGAAGATGCAAAACAATATTATATTATATTCAGGAGGGTTCTATTGACCTGACTTACAATGGAGGCATAACCTCGTGACTCTATGATGACCAAATACAATAGTAACATCCTAACATAAGAATAAACATCTCCTATAGGTTACATCAATAAAATACATTTAGAATACTCTTTGAAGTTACAATATTTCAACACTCCCCCTTAACGAGAAGGGTATTCTACTAACAATTACAACATCAACTGTAGGAGCAAGGAGAGAGAGCATCTTCAGTAACATCAAGGTGATACATCTATATGTCATTGGAAGTTTTCAACAATCATCAGCAACTTGAACAGTTACTCGAACATCATCTTCTATGGCATTGAATCTTCATCTTTGATCTTCTTCTTTTGCATTAATCGATCCTTTGTAGTTATTCGATCACTATATCCTTTGAAGAAAAACTTGATATTCATCTTCTGCAGCACTCGATCACTCTATCCTTTGTAGTTCTATGATCGCTAGATCCTTTGCAACCACACTTTATCTTCATCTTGATCATCATCATCATCAGTAGCAATATAACCTACAGCACACATGATCCAATTATGGGATGATCAATCCCTATAATTTTAGGACATATGTCCAAGGATGATGCAATCCCGAACCACTTACAGGATGGTCAATCCCTCTCACTTTAGGACATAAGTCCAAGGATGATGCAATCCTGAGCCACTTACGGGATGGTAAATCCGTCTCACTTTAGTACATAATTCCATGGATGATGCAATCCTGAGCCACTTACAGGATGGTCAATCCCTCTCACTTTAGGACATAAGTCCAAGGATGATGAAATACTAAGCCACTTACGGGATGATCAATCCCTCTCACTTTAGTACATAAGTCCAAGTATGATGCAATCCTAAGCCACTTATGAAATGGTACATCCCTATCACTTTAGGACATAATTCCAAGGATTATGCAATCTTGAGCCACTTACGGGATAGTCAATCCCTCTCACTTTAGGACATGAGTCCAAGGATGATGTAATCATGTTCTTTCATGGAGACAAAATTCTACGAATCACTTTTAGGACTAGTGTCCAGGGATGATACAATCCCACTACAACGTCATCAACATGCTCCCCCAAATCGAGGAGGGCCCACATCATCAACATGCTCCCCTTTTTCAAGGAGGACCATATCATCAACCTAGTTGTTCCTCTAGTTGAGGAGGTTCCATATCATCATCATTGTTCTTCCTTACGAGGAGGGCCTTTTTGAACTACACCAAGCTTTTCATAGATGTATTCAAACTTTGTTTGAGACAGAGGCTTGGTCAATACATCGGCAACTTAATCATTGTTACTCACATACTGGAGTTTCATATCTCCTTATGTACCATGTCTTGTATATAAAAATATCAAATGTATATGTGCTTAGTCTTGTCATGGAACATTGGGATATTCGTCATCTTTATACAACTCTGGTTGTCACATAGAATCATTGTGGTATCCAAATCCATATCAAATAGACTTGACATCATATTCTGAATCCATATGACTTCACAACCAGTAGAACAAACTGCTATATACTCTACTTCAGTTGTGCTAAGAGCAACACTGGACTGCTTCCTGCTAAACCATGAGATCATGGTGGATCCCAAACAATAACATCCACTTGAGGTGCTCTTCTTGTCTGAGGTACCACTAGCCCAATCTGAATCTGTATAACCATACAGTCTATAGTCATGATCCCCAACATAGTATAGTCCAAATTATATCGTACCTTTCAAGTATGTCATCACATGATTTGCTATTATCAAGTGAACACATCTAGGTTTGGCTAGATACTGACTCA